>VYZR01002412.1:0-22104 GCA_013400675.1 Oxylabes madagascariensis | reverse complement strand
TTTTTTTTCCCTTAGCCTCCTCTCTTCTGGTTTATCTCATAATGTTTTAATTTTGCTTTAAAGTCAAGTGCTTATGTGGTTATGGATGGTATTTTAAAATGGATGATGATTCTGTTATTTATACAGCAGTTGTATTGTGTGGAGGGATTCTAGGAACAGACAGGGAGTCAGCAGCATTTAACAAATGAAAACATTGTTCCTCCTTAACTGGGATAGTTAACCTTTACAACATCAAATTCTAGGGGAAAACCTGAGCCAGTTTTACTCCTAATCTCTTGATAGAAGTCTGTGAAGAAATCTGGGCTTGCTGAATCAGCTCATATTCTGAAGTCTAAAGGGCAAAGGCATCTATCAAAACCTTTCAAAATAACAGGAAGCATTTAGAAGCCAGAAGGTAATTCCAGTTTCTAGCCCAGCTGGTGGGCAAAGAGCATTGCTGGAGATGGACCTTCCCTCCATGACCCAGCTATTCACAGTCTCACTGCACTGCACTGGATTTTCCTCCTCCAAGAGGAAAAAAGTGTAAAATCTATTTCACTGTAAAAAAGTGAAAATCTATTTCCAGTATCAGTTGCCTTCTTCTGAATCTCATTCTGCCAGCAGCTCTTCAAAAGCAGGATTCACTACGCTAACATGCAGGATCATGTCAACAAGAAAGAAATAAAAAATATTAAGTCAATGTTTTTCTCTTCTCCCTTGTGTTGGAAAGCTCACAATGGAGGAAATGCATCTTTCTAGGAAAAATCACTTTTTAAATTTTGCCATCCAAAGCCTTTTAAAATTATCTATTGAACAGCATGCAGGCAGATATTTTATGAAGATGGAAAATAACCTCTGCCCCTCTTCCCACTGAGCTTTCTATCCGTCACACATTTCCCACTTCAGTCTCTGACAAAGCACAGCTCAATGAAACCTCTTCCACCTTTCTTTTATTCTTAGGATTAAAAAAAAAAAAAAAAGCCTTGAAGCAGTAACAACAAATTCTCCCCACTGCCTCTCTGAACACATTTTCTGCAGGGATGTAATTTACAGGTCTTCTCACACGAGACTGTAAAATGAAGCATTGAGTTAATTTCTTTCATTTTTACATAGAAAGGCATACAAAGATTTCTCCAGGCTCAGTTTGTCCAAACACATCACTGGCAGTTTATTCACTGCTGCAGTAATTGTGGATGAACTGACAGATCACTTGTGCTCACATTTACTGTGACTGTGAATGGAACTTCTCTCTGTGCAGACAGTCACACACAAAACTACTCTGGAAACAAGGACTGAACCACTGAAAGGATGTTCCCCATCCATGGCTATCCCAAAGTCTCCCAAACCACCACATTCCAGCTCTTGCAAACCTCTGACACAACTTCCTGAAGGATTTAGTTATGCAAGGTAGCTACTCTGCCTGAGATGCAGCTCACAAATCTGTTTTCAATTTTAATTCTCAGCAGATAACTGTGAAGTTTACAATCTTTCCACATCAAACTTGCTGTTAGGGCCAAGGCACAGAGCTAGACTATTGAGAAATGGGAATTTGGCACTGATCAGCCCCAGGACAAAGCATCCATCAGATCTATGCATTAATCTGCAGCAGTAAATATTTTTTGAACTTTGGATACTCCTTGGAGGCAATAGCTGCTCTGTCAGCAAGACTCAGTCACTGGATTTGTGGAGAGGGCAGAGTTTTATTGGCAGCAGCCACTTTTCCCCAGTTTGCATAGTTAAAGTGCAATAGGAATATTTGTAATTCTTCATATTTCAATACCTGGCTTCTTCTCAGCTCCCCCACTACTTTCTGACCACAGAAGCAAACCAAGAAGCAGCTCCTGATGACACTGGAGCTGCTATTTCCCCACTAGGTTAACATTAGACCTGGCACAGCATTTGGAATATAGAAAGACTTCATATCCCAGAGTCACCCATCCCCTTCTTTGCTAAGGTGACAACAGCTGCCCCAAATCCCACAGCTTAAACAAAATCAGCACTGGATAACTCAAGTATAGACCCGATTCAAGAACTAGAAACCACTCAGTCCACAGAACTAACTCCGAAATTCAAGGAAGACCCTTAAAAAAAAATCAGCACTCAAGGAATTTCTCACAATTCTCAAGATCCCAGTAAAGATGTGAAATATTTTCCTGGAATAGGAGAAAGAGCAGAGTGGCTCAAGCTCACTAAGAGCAGTGGCAGGTCAGAACTTCAGGATTAGACAGGCTTCTGTCTCCGGGAATATATCCAAGCTCCTTGGCAGTGCTGGGATACACGATATCAATTAACACATTTTACTTACTTGCTTTACAGTGGCTTTGAAGGCACCCAAAATAGCAGCTGCTCCACCACAGTCTCGTTTCATTCCAGGCATAGTAGTCTGTTTAAACAGAACCATAGAATTTTTTTTGTCTTTGAAAGAGAATTTCACAGTAACGCATGCTAGAACCAATGCTTCTGATGCTTCTGAGACTCTGGTTTTGACAGTGCTCAGCTGTCAACAACACAAACAAGGAACGTGTGTCTCTGCTTACTGGTGGATCTGGTCTCAGAACTGAAAAATACTAAACCTGGGCTGCTAAACTCTTAGGAAAGTAAAAAGAAAAACGTTGTTTATAAGTTTCACACTGAGGCCAACTCCAATGGGTTTTGGTTCTATCTTTGAAACCAGAAATTAAACATTTTTGTTCCTACTTTCTGCCTTTCAGCAGGCAATATTTGAAGGGTGAAATATCACGTTGCTATTGAATCCTTCTGTAGTAGTCCTTGAATCCCATTTGGTCTTCTCCCCTGATAGTTTGTGTCCATAGGGATGACAACAGATCAAGCATTTAACTCGATAAAAAGGTATTTTTGTTTCCTACAGACATTATCTAAACTGCTTTCATCAGAAAATGAGGGTGTAAGCAAAGGCAGCAGCAGAACAAGTGTTTCTGTACCTTTCCCTTGATGCTGAGTCCTCCAGTGTCATACACAATACCTTTGCCCACCCAGGCAATGGTCTGTGTGGCACCATCTGGAGTGTGACTGAGAACTGCCAGGGCTGGAGGATGCAGAGCTGCCTTTCCTACTCCATAGATACCTGGAAAACAGAGAATTAAACCTGTGGGTATTTTCTTGGAATACGATGGGCAATAAAACAGTTTCAAAAATGTGCAAATGAAACATTACAATGGAGATGGCAAAATACTCCAGTCATCTGCTAGGAAAAAAAGTGGAATACTCAACAAGATGTACCTCCAAAGCCTCTCTCTTTCAGCTCCTCATCTCGGATAATGGTAGGAGTAATCCCAAGATCCTTGCCAACTTTTTTGATTTCCTTAATAATTCAGAAAAAAGGACATTGTCAGTCAATCATCAAGACACATTTGTGCCTTTCCACACAAATGGGTACCCAGTTAAGGGGTTTTTGTGATTTTTGCATGCATACAGCATATAAACATCCACAATTTTGGGAGTGGTGCTGTTTTTCCAATGGCCTGATTCCACTGACACATCCTTGACTTACTATGGCATGTAATATAAATTTGACCTTTAGGCTCTGCCAGTAAAAGAAATCTTCTGAGGTAAAGGACAACTGTTCACTCTATTGGACCATGATGTAATAGGACAGGAATAATTTCATTCTCAACAGCTTTCCAGATCTTTATGATAAAGCTAATTTGGAAATATGTCAACTGTCCCGTAATTTCAGTAACTCTGGTCACCATCAGGTTTAAGACAAGAATCCAGTGCCATGACCAAATGAAGGACTCCTTTTTTCAGCTCCCCATTGCCCTGCTCCAAGCTGTAAACTCTTCCTCCTTCCAACTTCGCACAGCTCTACAAAACGTGCAAGGCCAAAGAAAGAGCCTGAGCACCCCGGTTTGATTTCCTTCCCACTGCTGACATGCAGCTCTCACTGAGAGACAGCAACACTCGGGTTTGATTGCTGCAGTCTAGACTTGCAATTAGCAATTCCCACTCATCAGGCCATCACCAACCTCCAGGAAGTTGTCGGTGTTCATCTCGCTGCACGGGGTGTCCACGATGCGCGCGGCCAGCCGGACGCCCTCGGTGGCACTGGCCAGGCACTGCAAACACAGGGGGGACACCTGAGCAGGGGCTGGGCCTTGGCACAGCTCTGCATTTATCCCTCTGCAGCCCACACCTGATGTGTGGCTCCTCTGGAGCACGTTAATGCTTAACTGCCACCCCCCCAGGCACTGCACGGTTAAACAGTGTCAGCCGAGCTAACCATTAGTTTTCGTACATGTCCAACTTATTTCTCTATGTGCTTTAATTTTCTGTATTCCTAGCAAAATGGTGTTGCAAAATGAGTATCCTTCTCCATTATCAAAGGGAGACCAAGAAGGCAATGTGAGGTGGAGGAAAGAAAGATAAGAGGCAGCTAATTCAGGAAGTCACAATGAGCTTACAGGCTGCTGGGGTTGGGAACCTGCAGAGATTGTGTAATCTGCACCATGGGAAACTGCAGAGTTTGTACCGGGCAGGCAGAGTGGCTGAGGGCAATAAAGATTACTGCTGTGAGGTGTTCTATATGGCAGGTCCACAGGGAAACTGGAATATTTCGTGTTTGTGTAAAACACCCAGTGTTTCCTGATTTCTGTGGCAAAAGGGACTGACCCTCACCTGGACTGAGCAAAAACTTATCTAAGCAAGAGGAGACAGAACCAAAATGGTCAAGCAGCCAAAGCTGTTTCCTTACAGAAGGATCCTCCTGGCAAAAAAAGGACCATGAAGACACCAGACACCAAGCTTCAGCTTTTAACTCCCATGAACTAACAACTTGAAGCTGTAAGTCCTGGGGGAAGGAAACTTTGTGCAAGCTTTCCAGTAGCCACAACTACACTGAGGACCACCCACAGCACAAGGGTGAGTCAAGATGGGTTTCACAGGAATCTGAGGTGTTGGACACTCACTTGTGCTGAGGTATCTGAAGTTTGGCTTGGCCACATCAGCCTAAGGACTCCATACATTTGTATCCCAGCACACTCCTAAAGCTTGGCTTGCTTTGGAATGGTGCCCAACTCTCTGCAATTACTTCTGATTGCTTTACTGTCCCTAAAGGGGTAAGGACCTCCTCAGGAGCCAAGCTCTGTCTGGAGTGATTCCCTCTTAGGGCTATGCAGGTAAAAGGAGGTGCTCTGACCCCAAGGCCAAGCCCCAGGGGAGCAGCACGACTTCCAGAAATAAGCTGTGCCTGTGTTTGTATTTCCAGAGTGCTCCAGAGAACCTGGATAATGGCAGCCTTTAGTAAGTGCCTTGTAAAGCTCTGACAATCCCTGTTAGTCCTCACCATAAAATACCCTGTACAATGCAGGAGGTGTAAAATACAACATGTCAAGGGAGAGGTTTAGATAAAAATGTCCTACCACTTGCCTCTTCCATGCTCTGCATTAGCTGTCTGGTGCTGGTTGAATTTAAGGGGTGCAAACTCAGCTAAGAGGAAGCCAGTAATATTTTTGGCATTGACATCAAGAGGAAAAATGGGAGGTAGAAATAATTGCAGCTTTGTTTTTAAGTTAAAAATAACCCAAGTGGTTTGGAATCTACCTATCCGAAGGAACTATTTTTGACACCAGCTATGCTTTTTCTGATTTGGGGCATGGAAAAATGGAGTGATCAAGAGTTGTACTCTCAGCACGCCTGTCTTTGCCACTTTGCTGAAAACTGGGCTGGCACCATTTTCTGGGGCCAAATCAGTTCACAGAGTAAAGACTAAGCACAGAGGAAAAGATAACTGAAAAAAAAATACCCTAAAGCTGTAATTCTGTGAATTTCAAAGGCAGCAACACCATATCCTTTGTCAAATCCATTGCCAAAACTTTTAAGGGATTTCTGTAACCTCACTGACTGATCAGCTAAAGAAGTATCCATCTGTACCGAAGCACAGAACCTGCAGCACTGAACAGGGAGTTCCCTAACAGATGAACTGCAAACCTTGAAATAGCTTTTAAGTTTATGGATCTTGAAGAGGAATGATGACCTGGCATGCCAACAGGTACCTGATGTGGAGTTTCCTCTCTGTAACAGTCAAACAAGGGAAACAGTCTTTGATTTTCTGCCACTGAAAGATGACTTGGACGTATTTCACTGTCATGTACAGCTCATCTCCAAGCTGTTTTGTTTCTCAGGGTCTTGTTTCTGGTCACAGTTCTGCCAGAAAAACCCAGCCAAAGAGGTACATCAGAGAAATAGCAGAGGCCATATGTGATCCCTGTTAAGTGACGTTTAGTGACTTCACTGTGATATTCACCTGCACAGTCACACACAGCTTTTGCCTGGGTAGAAAAAAGTGAGAAGCCCACACACAAGAAACAGTGCAATACTGAAGGCTAAAATCAGTTTGCATCTGTGATACCCGTGAGAGAGGAGACATTCTCTTTGTGCTGCTTGTTTCGTGTTTTCCATCCCTGAAATCTAAATTTTGAATAACATCCTCAGCATCTGCAGCAGTAATATACTCAGTATTTCTCCTCACAGATGCTGTGAGCTGATTAACTTCAAGGAACCCTGAGCTCAGATAATTACACAACACCTATTCCAGAGGCAGCTTGAGACAGATGCATTTGCGCACGCAACAAACTGAAGGAAAAGATGGCAGAGAACCCCCAAAATCTTACTTTGAGCGTTGCCACTTCCATTGGTCCGTTGTTTTGGCCAACCAGGAAGAATTCCACCGTCACAGTTTTCTTCTCCGTGCGTCTGGAGGCGCTGGAGCGATGTGTGAACAGGGGGAAGGCCCTGGCCAGGGCACAGGCGGAGGCAAAGACCTCGGAGCGCTCACACACCATCTGCAACAGCAGCCAGCAGCAAAACTCGTCACACAACACCAGGAGTGGAAGGATGCACTAAAAAGGATCTGTTAGCTGGGGTATTACTGGGGGAGAGGGGGAGAAAAGGAGGCGGTGGGAAATAACCGAGCCCTGAGTCAAGACAAGCCCCATTCATCGTGTCTTGCACAGACAGAGAGGCAGAGTGGAAGTACCCCAGTGAACTGGTCCAGTTCATTTCCCACATGGAATGAATTACACTGCTGGAATTAGTTCATCTTTATAAAGGAGCTGGACTGCTGTAATTATACCAGAGCAATTAACACAGGTTAGCTTACAAATCAGGACTAAAAAAGGCACAGGAATCACCAATATGTGCTCAAAACAAATGTAGCAAAGACAGAAATTATATGAGAATGTGAAGGTAGAAATTGCATGAGAATGTGGCTAATATTAACCCCAAAGTTTATTAACAGGTAGATTACTGTTCTGAAGTTCATTATAGAAATTACCAATGGAAAGATGTTTTAGTTAAACATTTTCAAAGGGTAAAAATTAAGTAGAGTTATTACTCTTGCAAATATGTTTTCCAAGTGAAGAGTACTATTAAATTTTGTCACTGACACTGACTGTATGAGTCTTCTCCAACCCACAAATTGGATATTAATTGGAGAACCCACAGAAACAAATTCATCAAGCTGGTATAGAAGATGACCAAAGAAGTCCAAGAGCTAGTGCTGCAAAGGACTCACACTGGAGCATTATTTGCATCAAGTCATTTAAAACTCACTGAGCAACACAAGCAAGGCACCTCTCATGGGTTCTGTGATACAGACATAACACCCTCCACTCAGGCTACACCAATCTCCCGAAGCATGTCCTGACACCCCAAAACTAGTTTGGAAAATGCCACTAATGGTTCATTTTGCATGGGCACTCCTGGTTGAAGATGTTCCACACGAATCCAGCCTTAATTTCCCCTTCCTAATGTGCTTGAGCATGCACAAGCCATTACAGTCAGCTCTTGCCTACATGTCAGTGCAGAACCACTCATGTCGGTGTAATTATATCAGTCAAACTTGTCCACCTCCAGTCTCCTTGGAGACATCTACAAACCCGGAAAAGCCAAGAAAACACCGGCTAGACATTTCACCAGAAGCGTTTCAAGGGGCACTTACAAGGATGCATCTGTTGACCCCTCCTGGCAGGCAGTTCCTGACCAGGCGGGTGATGAACTGCGCTGCGGACGGGCTGTTGTGCCGGCTGACCCTGGACGGCAGCGCGGCCACCGTGGCATAGTTCAGGTACAGGGGACAGCTGTCCGTGGGGTTGGGGTTCAGGGTGCTCAGAGCAGACTGCCAGATCTGCGGAGAAAAGAAGGGTTTAAAGACAAAGAGCTGCGCCAGACTTTCCTTCCCACCTCGCTCCTGCTGTATTTAGGCACTTTTTAATGACAGGGGTTGAGGTGTTGGAAACAAAGAAACTGTGCACAACAACCTCTGGAGTGAAAAGAAACAGGAAATTTGACAAACCCGTTCATTAACCAGAAAATATAAACCTACTTTCCATTACAAGCATCTCCTTCAAGCCATATGAATTACAATCTAAAACCACACCGTTTAGTGCACAGGCTGGTTCAGAGCTCTCTTAACTTGAGACAGTTTTCCTAGTGATAAATAGGAGAACTGATTTACTAGCTCCGAATTATTATTCCACATAGCGATTTAATTAAAAACAAATAAAACCAAGCAGGGTAAATATTGTCTTAAGAGACTGGGGAGCCCTGTATAAAAACCCCTGCCAAACATCCAGCCACCTAAAAGCCGCAATGCAAAACGTTTAGCATTCTACCACGAGCCATCACCGCCACTAAACAAACAGCTCCGCAGCGGCTGCGGGCGGGGAGGGGGCTCTCAGCGCCCACTGCAGCCGGCCCCTGTCCCCTCAGAGAGGGCAGAGCGCCCGTCCCCGGCCCGGGTGGGCACAGGGGCTGCGGGAGCGGCCCCGCCGCAGCAACAGGCTCGGCCCGGCCGGNGCGGGGACGCGCCGGTGCCGCGGGAGCGCCGGGCACGGCCCGGGCGGCTGCGGGCGCCGCGGCTTTCCGAGGGTCTGCTGTCATAGCGCGCTTGCATGGCGGGCTGGGATAGAGTGAGGCGTTTGTTCGGATCTTTTTGTAGTTGGGAAGCGCCTCCTGTTAATGTTGGGTCAGCGGACAATTGTCGGGATGTGCCTGTTTGGAATGACCCCGCAGTCCAACTCCCCGCCCCATGGAGTCCAGCTCCTCGCCCCGACAATCCCAGCCTGGCCCTGGGCGCTCCTGGAGCTCCGACAGGTTCGGTGCTGTGACCATTCCATGGGGAGCTGATGCTCATTGATCTGCAGCCAGGAAAGCCGGGAAGGTCTGTGCGATCTTCCACCCACGCGGGAAAAGGGAATTCTGATGCGTGCAATGGAAATGCACCTAAAAAAGAAAAACAAAAAACCCCAAACCCAGGCTGAATTCCAGAAAAAACCAAACCAAAACAATTCCTTAGAGTAAGGTCTTTGAAGGGACATCACAGAAACTTTATTGGAAGTAAAAGTTGTAGGAACATCTGTTGCAGAGGTCGGTCGTGCATCCTCACAGACGGGACTGTAACTCAATATACAGGCTCCAAATTAAACGAGTCTCTTTACTGAGCCACAGAAAATACACTGCTCAGGGGTCCACTGTTATCCCAAGATATAAGATCAGCGTGGGAGTGAGAGGACACACAGCAATTACTTCAGGATTGAAACATTCCAAAGATTCCTCCAGGCAGTAAGCTCCCAATCATTGAGTTCAAAATCCGCTTGTTCCTGCTGCTCTGAGAGTCCCAAACCAGCACATTCCCTGAATCCACAGCATCTGAAAAGCAAACAAAACAGTAGGAAACACTCACCTAACCCACAATCCTTTTGTTGCAGTTAAGGGCAGCAGAGGAGGGTCCTTGTGAAGGGAATTGACTTAGGAACTCAATTTTATCTACAGAAACTCCCTGTGAACGTCCCACCACCAGCAGCTGCAAATGTTTCTATTCGTCTGAGCTTCAGCAGAAGCTGCAGCAAGGATCTGTCTTCCAGTTATTGATCCTCGACAAGTATTCATGGAATTAAGCCAGTAAAATATAATCTTACACAATCCATCATAATCAATATGCAAAATTATAATGAATTCCCTGTTCTAACAAGTTTTGTTTAAGGTGGCCGTTTGGTTTGCGGTTTTCTAAATAGTAAGCATGTTTTTTTCCAACAAAACCAGTTTCACTGTCACCTACCCAAGAACTTAAAATTTTGTAAGGCTGTACCAAAAGCAGAGTTTCCAAACACCTAAGCAGAAGAGTTAAGATTCCTTTGTGTTGTGGTTGATAAAAGCAGACCTTAAATCAATGCAATCTAGGCAGTGAACACATTAAGTATAGATCTTCCAATTTTTAGCACATTCCAAAAATCAGCAAGAGAAAAATCGATTCTTCCACATTACATTTCAGTTTCTAGAGAAAATCTACAGTAAAAATAACTTTGCTATTACAGTGCTTTTAATACTCTCTTTTCGGCATATAATTAATTTCTGTTAACAAGTTGCAGCTCATTTTTTGCACGCTCACATGCATTTTAATGGAGAAACTGTGTACAAGCCAACAGCTTTACAGGCCATTCCCACCAGGTGAGGAGACACAAACCCTAGGGAGATGCTTCAGCAATGCTGTTCCGTTCTTTTGTAAGGAATTTGAGCTTCCAGAGAGGCTGAGAAGAATCCAGCACCCATGAAGAAGCCCCAGGCTGAGAGAGGGGCCCAGCTTTGCCTGCAGCAGCACACAGAGATTTCCAGGGCTGGGCAGAAGCAGAGGCAGAGGAGGCTCAGGCAGCTCCTGGAATACCTGAGGAGGCAGCAGCTGCTGTGGCTTTTCTGGGCTTTCATTGCCCAAAGGCACAGACAGATCCCCTTTTGTGGGAATACTCCCACAAAGCACAGCATCAAGTCGGGTTGAACTGCTGAGAGTTATTCAGACTGACTCAGAGTAAGCCACACACCAGCGATGATTTAGAATCCAGCCTGTCACGAGTATTCTTCCTCAAGAGAATCAAGCTTCAACAAATTCCAGCTCAAGTTACATAGGACACTCGACATCTGAGTTTAACCTCATTAGAAATGCATTTCCTCGTACAGAATTTGGGGAGAAAATAGGTAGACAGTAGGCATAACTCATGGGAAATAACTCTTGACAGTGCAAATTACATTGTGCTATGGAAAGTTACTTTTTAAAAAAAAGATATTTCACATCACTGCCACTTTCATTTATTATGAAGAACAGAAACATGTTAATATCACAAAAGTATGTTTCAGTTTATAATTTAAATTAAAAAGAAAAAGAATAATTGCCCAATTAGGTTGGAAGGGTTTTATTACTTCTTTGAAACCATCTGCCATGATAAAATGTCAAAAGCACCGGTCAAGACAGAAATAAATAACACGATCTCATGTTAGAGAGAAAGTTGCAAATACAGTATATTAAATTATAGCAATTGGCTGCTTCACACCAAGTGATGCAGACAGCACGAGGGAGACAGTAGTTTTACTCACGATCATTGAAAGATCTATCACCAGAACAGGGGAGCTGCACACCCAACACAAGCCTCATTCTTCCTTTCACACATTTACTTCATGAATTCAATGAAGAGTTTGAACTGGCAGTTTTGGTGGTTCAACATCCCCTGTCTCTAGAGGTAACAAGAGTGGTACAAAGCTTTTCATCAGCCCCACAAAAAGCCAAGGCTTTCTATGTTTTTGCAGTCTTTGCTTTCAGGTCCATCCCTGAAAAGGGTCAGTTTAAAGCCACGTCTCAAGTCCTCTTTAGCACAGAGTAAAGAAACTCGGGGCAGGCAGCAGATGCAACTTCAGTGTCAGTATAGTGTTTTGAAACTGCACTTCTGGGGCTTGGAGCAGAGCATCTCTGCACGTCTACGGGGAGCACTTGTATCAGTCAAAAAAAATGAAGGAAGTTACAGTCCCTTTGAAAAAAAAAAAAAAACCAAACCCCAAACATATAAAAAAGCAATATTAAAAATATTAAGACAAGGCCTCTACAATTGCACACCACTTCAGGCCTGAATTAAATTAAGAGTATTCTATTACTTATATGTTGCCTTGATTTCTGTTGTACGGCCTGCAGCAAAGTTTTCCACTGAAAAAAGCAGTGAAAACCCCAAATTCTCCACTGAAGGCCTTGTAACATGTCACTTGCATGACATCTCTCATGGTCAGTAAAAGACCACAAACACGTCCTCTTCCAGGCAGACATTTGAAAGAGAATTTTCTGTCAGGGAAAATGGATGTAATATGTACTGTAGTAAAGCCACTTCTTATACAAAAAACATAACCCATATGGACAAATGCACTGTAATATAAACAACTTATACAGCAGCTACAGTTTGAAACATCCAAGACCCACTGCAGCAGGCCAGAGAGATTCTCTTTTTGAGTTTCTACTCCATTTTTTCAGCTTAACTTCACTGCTTTAAATGTCTGTACTTTAAACTAAAAAAATAATGCATGAAAAAAAAGATGATCATCCCAATGAAGGAAAATCATTCCTATGATTACTCAAGCTCGGAAAATTTTTAATTAACTAAACATGTTAAATTATGCCAGTGATTACATCTTGTTATTTACAAGATCAAGTACCACTGATTTTTAGTAATGGTGCAGTATCTAAATTAAGATCACAGGGGTTGGATTACGTTCTGGTTGCTAAAAGCTTTCCTTTTTAGCTGTCTATCCAGTTCTTTGGAGTTTTTGAGTCTGGAAGAAAGGGCATTCAAACAATTTTGTGTCTCAACAAATTTTACATCAAGATCACTTTTTGATATCCAGTCCCATTGACTCAGTAACACGGTTTCAATTTGAAGCCTGTAACAATTATGACATATGAATATAGAAGACAACACATTTTTGTTCACAGTAACACACTAATTACTGTAGTCACTGGTAAACTTCAAATTTTAATTATTCTCAAGTACTGTGTTTCAAAATACCTCTGCATAGAGCGCCAAATTTTTTTGTGTGGGAGCATCAAATTTCCTGACAAGTTCCATATAATCCTTACAAACACCTCACAGATCACCAAACTTGTACTCTGAAGAATTCTACAGAAACATTGCACAGACGTTGCACCACAAGGGCTCGTACATTCAAAGGCTGCTTTCTGGAGTGCAGGTCCATCCATTCACATTGGGAAAAAAGTTCACAGAAACTCCAAAAATGAGAAAATGAAGTGAAACCTAGTGTGACTTTACACCAATAAGAACAACAATAAGGACAATTACTATAACAAACAAAATTAAAATAACGAGCATCTTCCGATTCTTCTTTTGATATTGCTCTGCCTACAAAACAGAGAGAAAAAGAGTTAATAATTAGATTTCTACAAGGCTGAAGTACAGACTCTTGTTTAGTGTAAGTGAAGTCCGTGTGGCTCAAATTGTTCTTTGGTAACCTGAGAATTCACACAATGTATATTGCAGGCAATTCCCACACAATAACTCTAATCTGCACCAGAAGCTCCAGGGAAGGTAAATGTGCATTTTACTGTGTTAAGGACTCAGTTTGCTGAGATAAGATTCCTGTATCATGTTTGAAGGACATTAAAATTCACAATAAATTTCCTTTTTAAATAGGCACATTTGTTGTACCTGGTCAGCTGTGCATTTTCATTTAATTTCAATTACAACTGAAAGCTTTATTTTTGAGTTGGTTTCTCAAGTTTTCTGCTACATTCCTTCTTTCTTCTAACCATATTTTCTCTTCTCTCTCCTCTTTTTCCCAGGGGAATTAATAGGACACAACATAGAGAAAAGTCTCCAAAAGCCAAATGAAAGTCTACTAATAGAAGCTAAACAAAACAAAGCTTGTATTTTGTTTTTAATTAAAAAGCCTTCAAAATGAAACCAAAACAAAATGACCACAAAACTCTGATCTGCTGAGATCAATGTTTTTAAAACTTTCCAGGTGTTCATAGCAAAAGCTTCACATGAAAGCAAGAGGTTGGACCTGACATCTAATAAGTGTCAGATGGTAAGAGAAAACATTAATAATTATTCTTTCTGCTCACATGATTGAGATGTTTTCAAACGAAAATCTGCAGTGAGGTACCCAATAACCAGCCCTTTTCCCAAGTGCCTGGCTTTTCAAACAGAGAAGGAATTGCAGACAGGTCCCACCAGGTCAGCAATATAAATATCTAAGTACATTGGTTGGATGCCCAGAAAGTCATTTAAGAAATTAACTCGAGGCACCGAGCATGACATTAACAGAAGTTCTATGGAAAGTTCCTCCTACGGTACAGCTGGACATTTCATACTGTACAGAAGGAATTTCTAAAAGGGACAATGTCCAATTGAAATCTGACTGAACAACTTAATAGCTATTTAATTATAAAAGCTTATAGATTTCCAAAATGGCTTAAGTATTCCATCAGCTTACCTTATGCAGTTGTTTTAGACCCTCTTCAGTTTTCATACATGACTGTTCAATATTATAGTCAATTCTATCTAGAACTGTTCCCTAAATAAAATGGAGAAAACAAGCACCAAATTGAACCTAAATGAACTTCATAAAGCAAATGTTATCATAAGCAGCAGAGTAATTAACAACACTCACAGCAAACAGCTCATGAACTATGTAAACAGTGAGCTTTTATAGAACTAGTTGGGACTTTATTAAACAACTTCCTTGCTCAGTTCCTAATAGCAGTTCTGTCACCATCTCACATCACATCTCTAAAAATCATCTTGATTCCTGACCAGGTGCTCTTGGCTGACACATTTACCATAAACTGAATCTCTGGGAGAAATAACCAGGAGAACTCTGGCTTTCTATTTTTTTAAATTTTTTTTTTTCAAGTCTAACACATATTACCAGTTGAATTATTATTCACTTATTTTCATTAACTCAACCTGTGGTACATTTCAAGCAGAGGAAACCTGAGCATGAAGAAGTAAATTAGGAAAAGTGAGTCTGGAAGCCTTAACACTACATGGAATGTCCTATTTCTTACTAACACTGTGCTGTCAATGTACCTGTTCTACTATCATTGCTCCCAGGTCCCTAAATATTTCGTTGAGATCAGAGATTGACTGCACAATCTGACGGATTTCTCGTTCCCTCTCTTCCACCATCAGTGTGTTTTGCTCCACCAATGCCAGCTGGTCATCTGTAAAACCCTGTTGAAAGACAAGATTTACAATTTGAACTAATATTAACAGTAAGAAAGTATTAGAAATAATTAAAAGGGTAACAAGATTTCATAACTCGGACAGATATTTATAATCTGAGAAAATGCAATTCATATTGAATTTGTGTAATAACATCTTAACTTACTCTGTCATAAAGTGTATCATCCTCCCCATCATCCATCAGTGGGACTGAGGTGTCAAAGAAGTGTTTGGACCTTTCTTCTCTATTCTTCATACCTGTAAAAGACAAACTATGTTTGAGCATGATATTTAAGCACACTATAATCAGGGTAAGGTCTGAAGCACCAGACAGAAAAGCACAAAAAAGAAAATCTGGGTAGTAAATGACATCAATCACAATATTTAAATTTTAACTGTCACGCTTATTATTTAACAAAAGCATAACAAATTCAACAAGACTTGCAAGACTGATTTTTAAGTTGTTATGTTCCATGAAGTTAAAAAATTTAGGAAGGTTAAGAGCCTTAAAGTGTGATCACTCCAGGCTATTTTGTAACAAAGTCTCTTAGGAACACTCCTTGTCTGAACCGTGATCTTCAGTTCCACCTGTGCCATTTATACCACAGGAGGAAGAAATATCATCATTAAATATGAAAATAAAGTTTTTGTGGGTTTCTTTCAAGATTAAAATAATCTGACTCATCTTAAAACAGAATCAAACAAAATTTTACTTTTAAACAGAAATGGTTCCACTTCCAATCTGTTTATGATGGAGAATTTTAATTTATCACAGATTAGCTCTTAAACTTTATCTATCACAGCCTGCCATCTGCAGCAGGTATCATGGCTGAAGACCAGTGGCTGCTTAACCAGTGTAACAGATCATCTTTCCAAACCACAATTCGAGAAGCAAAATGCATTAAAAATGTGGATGGATGAAATACTGTTTTGTTGATACGCTCAACTATGACATTTCTTCTTTAGCCTCAAGAAAAAAAAGTAGAACAAAGCAGTTTGAACATGGGCTGTGAACCAGAAACTCTCCAGTTCTAACCTCTGCTCAGTCCTGTGTGCATCACTTAACCCTTCTGTGCTTCAGTTTTCCCAGCCAAGAAAATCAGCACACCTCAGTGAGTGCCTTGCACAGAGGGGCCCAGGCATTACTGTTACATCTCTTATGCTTACGTTTGAGATAGTCAGACTGTGCATGCCTAAAGTTGGTGGAGAGGTCCTGAAGGGACTGTGCTAAGGAAGACACTACATTCCTGAGAACACGTGCTTCTTGTTCTGTACAAGTGCGTGACCTGCTCTGCAGCACCTGGACTGCTCTCTGACATCTGTGGAATAACTGAGAAAACAACTCCATTAGTGGAAAAATACAGCAGCACACGCCTTAAACAGCACATTGCAAAAGTGCCACATTGAAGACTAATAATATTTTGATTTCTACATTTTTTAAAGTAAGTTCTTAATTTGCCCCATGCACTGTTTAAAAAGATACAGAAACAGAACATAAATGAACAAATAACTTTAAGCTAACAAGGTAGCAGAGTAACTCAACTCCCTCTGACCAAAGACATTTGCATCATTTTAATTAGCTGGACTGTAAGCCACAGAATAGACATCTGCAGATAGAGATTTCTCTGAGATAACTGTAAATTTGATTTGATTAATCTCCCAATCCTGTTGCAAGTAGAAAATCAAACAGGTAAGGGAAAGAACAGGGAGGTTTAAGTGACTCGTTGGGAAGTTCAGAGCAGAGCCCAGGACTTCTGGCTTGCTCCAACACTGATCACAAAATAAATCCTTTGCCCAGAGCAAACCACTGCCCATCCTCATGGATTAAAGATGTGCCAAACTGGAGGTTTAGGACCCAAAGCACTCTGTACCTGTGTGATCTCCTGGGTTGTTATTTCTATTGCCCGTTCCTCTTCACTGCTGTCATCCAGTGTGGGTCTGTTTAGATGTTTATCATGAAGACTGGCTAATTCTTTCATCTTCTGTTTAACCCTGGCAATATCATACTGGATCTAAAACAGAAAGCCCAACAGGAAGAAAGGGAATAAATTCATGCTTCAGGGGAAAAGGTTCTGAGACATGTTTGACAAAAATCATTGAGAGAAATCTGTAACATAAAAGGCAGACCAAATATTATTAAAAGCCACATAAAAAGTTGACAAAGAAACAGAATACTCTTAATAGACTTTGAGTTTACTACTTTTTAAAACCTACTCATTAATCTTAGGCAAGACTGCTGCTCTCAAATATGCTTCATTAAGTTGGAATAATATTTTTATAATTATACAGCATCACAGCAAGAAGATTTAACCAACTTCCAAAAAAATAAATGAAAATTCAGGTCACACCTTCAACTCTGTCAGAAATTGAATAGCCTCAACTCAGCAGTAGAAGTTAAATGCTGTGCTTTCAACCAAGTAATTAAAAATAAATCTGTAAGGACGATTATGATAGCAGTCCAAAGGAGACTAAGCATCTTTCTGCACAATGGGTTCTGTCCACACAAACTGATGAGCCAACATGCGTTCTGAGTGTACATTTAAAAAAAAGGATTTTCTGAAAGTCAAGAATAGCTTCACACTCCAAATACTGGAAAAGATTTTTAACTGGATGCTTCCAGAATAATTCCCTTGCGTTTGTCCAATTATTTCCATAACTTGCAAGGCATCCAGACTGCACAGGTAGGAAAGCTCTGCTAGAAGACACCAATGTTTTCAACCACTGAACTGCTCATCTCCACCACTTTAGGGTCTATTTAACTGGACTTTTCAGCAGCCTCAAACAAAAATTCAAACTAAAATTCTTATTGGAATCTTTCTTCCAATGCTATTTCTGCTACAAAGCTGAGAGAATGTGAGTGAGAACACTAAGAAATCCCTCCATGGGAAGTGCAGCCGTGAGCTGGATGTGCCAGGGCACAGCAGAGCAGAGCAGAGCAGAGCAGAGCTCAGCACCCACCTCGTCTGCCCCATCCACCCATTTGGGGGGCAGGCGCTTGGTGACTCCGATGGCAGCCTCGGGGTCCAGGCTGATCCCCGACACCAGGGCCATGCGATCATCAGCCAGCTGCAGAGGGGAGAGAAGACAGCCAATTAGCACGATTCTAATTAGATCCAAATCCTTCAGCATCAGAAAAAGTGCACGTATGCCTTCCCAGAGAAATTAACCTCAGAGATTTGTTTGCTTGTGATCAGACATCACGTCTCTGGTTTGGCTCTCTGGGCTAACGACCTATACCCTCCCACCTCCTACAGCAGCTGAGAGCTCAGAGTTACTCCTAGAATAAATTCTTAGCAAATTTTCCAGGAGGAAAGATGGTATGGTAGTGAGAATTCAAGTAACTCTCGTGTTGGTACATTTCTATCAGACAACAATTCACAGCCAAAGCTGCAGCACAGTTCATATCAGGCCTGGCAAGTTTAGAAACTGCATTTGGGAAAATCTCAGAAAAAACATTTATTATAACTGCTTGTTCTCAAACAATGTTATTTTGAAGAACAAACACTCTTGCAAACTGACATGCAACTCAAATGGTTAAATTACTTAGTGATAATTAAATTGTGCTAAACACAAATAGCCAAGGCAGCATTGGAGATGTCCATCAATGATACCACTTACAACATTAACTAATTACTTTGGAAAGCTTTCATACAAACACTTCCCTTCCTAGTTTCTTCCAAATTTATAATTTTCCTTTATCAGACCTGGAAAGTTTTGTGGTTCCCTACCCCATTCCTTCTTAAAAAACAATCCCCCTTCCTTCCTGAGCAACTCTTTCTTGAAAGCATTTTCTTTATCCCTGACCTTATTTCCTGATCAATAAAGTTTGCATAATTTATGCACAGCATGAAGAAGAGTTAATGGCTTCACTGTGCAAAGTCACTCTACCCCACGTGTGCAGTGTAAGTCAGACTGGTTCACACATTTATCTGTTCACAATATAACATCACAAAATGCTCATTTTCTCTATGCAGCCTGTCCTTCTACTGTGCACAGACACTTCATCCTATACAACGGAATTCTATAAACCAGCAGAATAAAGAAAGAATATTTTAGCTCAGTGGTGTAGGCTTGAGGCACCATGGCAGAATAAAAAGTGAAAAACAATACCTCATCCAGCTCCTGAAGCGATTTGTGGATCCCATCAGCCCCATCCAGTTAGAGACAGCAAAAGATAAAAGGGAAAAAAGAGACATAGGACAGATATAGGGCATGGTCAGTTGAGAAAATACTGATTTATTTTTAAAGCATGATGGTTTACCAAGAACAAACAAACTGGCTTTTAAGACATGGTTAATCAATAAATACATCATGATATTGCATTTTAAGTCAGCATTTTGCTTAATGCACCAACTTTTAAAAGAAATATTTCAGTTCCTTGGTAAACATAAGAACATAAGAGATCGAGTGCAGAGCTTGGTTTGTTTTACAAAGTAATTGCACAGTGAAGTTTCTAAATACTGAAATGTCAGGCAGAAAAGCTGCAATAGAAAACAGTGAAAAATGACAGCAAGGGCAGTCTGACTGCAGCACTCAGCATCCACCGGGTTTGATTATGATTGGAGGGGGCACAGAGAAGCTTTCGTAGGACATTTATTGACAAGCACCCCAGTTCTCACAGGATCAAACAGACAGCAAAAGACAAAATGCAAAAGCAAATGTTCAGTCACTTCTGTACACACTTGAGCTGTGCTCTGCTTTCAGGGGACATTAACCCTGCAGGGATCTGAAAAAACACACAAGGACACCTTCCCTGTTGCACTGGGGGGGATGTGTGAGCAAATGGATATTTAACTCCAAGATTAATAAAGTCAGACCTAAAACTGGACAAAATCCTTGTGGTTTAACAGCATCAGCTGATATCTCTTATGAGATTCCCCAAGCTTTGGAACAGGACTCTACTGTTAAAGATGCTGCTTTGATTGTCTGACTTTAGGAATGCAACTCTTGACAGAGAGTTCTAACAGCAAAGGATCTCTTGAGGAGAAAGCAGGAGATGAACGAAGGGAAGCTGAAGTACTGAGGGCTGGAATTTGCCACCCTGCCCAGCTGGCACACTGGGGCAGCACCCAAGGGAAAACTGCAACTCTGACAGCACCAGGCACCTGAAACCATGAATGACAAACAGCTCACACTGAGAACTTCACACTTCTGGCTGGAACAGTTCACTTGTAGAGACTGTGGGACTCTGAAATGTCCACCAAGGCCAAAAATTCCTCCTTTCACCCCCGGCACAGATGGACAATCTCCAGTCACTGAGAGCCTCCACTGCATTTGAGTGAGCAGCCCAGTAAAAACCTTCAATTAATGTTAACCAACACTGCAAATAAATATTTGATGCAGGTGCTAAATGTTATTGCACTGGCTGCTGAATAAAGTGCAGTTTCATTGCACAGGAGAAGTGAGCTCAAAAAGCACTTTTGCTTTTTCTAGGTGATATTTTAAAAACCCCAAGGATCTACAGAAGTGACATAAAAAAATGAATGAACAAGGACTAAATGTGGAGCCAAAGTACACACGTAAAATACAAATTACTATTGACAATTCCTGTTCTGCAAATGCAATTTAATGCACAGCTTATTAGACATTGGTGTAATAAAGTTAGCAATGAACAAAGACCATCGGCAGCAACAGGAAGCACTGCTTTTCCTAACAAAAAGGCATTAATGTAAAGCTATTTAGAGGGATGAGACTGCCAGCAGACATTTACTGGTGGCTATGACAAATAAATGATGAGTTTAAACAGAAAGTGTGAAAACCTGAGCAGAGCTGAGCTGCCAAGCAGCCCATCACAGCCTGACTCGCTCAAAACCTAGAAAAAGTTACAGAAATTGCCACTGAACCAGTAACTTTCGGTAGTTTCTGTAAAGAGGAGTTACACTTGAATCTACTGACTCCCTCCCTCACAGATGTGTTCGAGCATTATTTGTATTCAGGGATAAATAAAAAGGGCAATGAACATCGGAGCAAGTTATGAAGAAATTGAAGCAATGGGAATAAACTACACCAGTGTATTTAACAGTGCCCACAGGGAGGTGAATAGAAGAGTTCTGCTTCATTAATTCATTTCTTTTTGGAGGTAAGGAGGCACCAAAAANCCATCGCCCCGGCCCGCACCGGCACTTCCGCGTTGTGCGGCGCCCGCCGCCTTCCGGCCGCCCGCCCGCGCCGCTCCGCCCGGCACCGCGGCCGCGACAGCAGAGTTCCGGGCCTGCGNACTACACCAGTGTATTTAACAGTGCCCACAGGGAGGTGAATAGAAGAGTTCTGCTTCATTAATTCATTTCTTTTTGGAGGTAAGGAGGCACCAAAAACCTCCTGTCGATGCTAACGAAGGTTAGCATGCTAACCACCGATGCTAACCACTCCTGTGGGTGCGAACACGAAGCAGTTAGAGCAGTAATTGATTTATTACACACGAAGCGAACGGAGATGCGAGCAGCACACAGATCTCTTCTATTCCTTTCACGTGAAGGAGGGGGGAAATAGGAATCAACAGGGCGGGGACGGGGTTGCTGGCTGNGCGCCGCTCCGCCCGGCACCGCGGCCGCGACAGCAGAGTTCCGGGCCTGCGGGGGCCGGGGAGCGACACCGCGTTCGTGTCCGTGTCCGTGTCCGTGTCCGTGTCCATCCACACAGCCATCTCCATCCCCATGTCCATCCACACGGCCATCCCCGTGTCCATGTTCAACCACACGGCCATGTCCATGTCCATCCACACGGCCACCCCCGTGTCCGTGTCCATGTCCATCCACACGGCTGTCTCCAAGTCCGTGTTCATCCACACGGCCATCCCCATGTTCATGTCCGTGTCCATCCACACGGCCACCCCCGTGTCCGTGTCCATGTCCATCCACACGGCTGTCTCCAAGTCCGTGTTCATCCACACGGCCATCCCCATGTTCATGTCCGTGTCCATCCACACGGCCACCCCCGTGTCCATGTCCATCCACATGGCCATCCCCATGTCCATCTTCACGTTCTTCTCCAGTCCGTCCCCACATCCATGCCCTGTCCAACCCCATGTCCATCTTCATGTCCATCCCTACGTCCATCTCCCTGTCCAGCCCCACATCAACCCCATGTTCATTCCCATGTCCATCTTCATGTCCAT
>VYZR01002411.1:0-11271 GCA_013400675.1 Oxylabes madagascariensis | reverse complement strand
TTAGCATGTCTTCTAGGAAGTTCTATTCCATGATGTTGCCAGGCAAGATCATGGAGCAGATTCTCCTGGAAACTGTGCCAAGGCACATGGAAAATAAAGAGGTGATTGGTAAGAGCCAAACAATGGCTTTACAAAGGGAAAATCATGCCTGCAAAAATCTGGTGACCTTCTATGACTTGGCTGCTGCACTGGGGGATATGGGCAGAAAAACTAGACATGCAAAGTTGACACAGTCCCATGTGACATCCTTGTCTCCAAACTGGAGACACATGGATTTGATGGATGGACCATGCACTGGATAAAGAACTGACTGGAGGGCTGCACCCGGAGAGTTGTGGTCAGGGGCTCATTGTCCACATGTGGAGTGGTGCCCCTGAGGGGTCACTACTGCAGCCGATGCTGTCTAACATCTTTGTTGGCAATGTGGATGGTGGGATCAAGTGACCCCTCAGCAAATTTGCTGCTGACACTAAGCTCTGTGAGGCCATCAACACACTGGAGGGAGGGGATAATGTCATCTGGAGGGACCTAGCTTCAAAAGTGTGCCTGTGTAAACTTGAAGGTCAACAAAGAAAAGTGCAAGGCCCTACACCTGTGTCGTGGCAATCCTAGGTGCAAATACAGTCTGGGTGAAGGAGTGATTGGGAGCAGCCCTGCAGAGAAAGAATTGAGGGTGTTGGTTGATGAGAAACTCAACACGAGCCAGCAAAGCGCACTCACAGCCTGGAAAGCCAACCTGGTCTGCATCAAAAGGAGCGTGGCCAGCAGGTCAAAGGAGGTGATTCTCCTCCTGTGCTCTGCTCTTGTGAGACCCCACCTGAATTACTGCAAGCTTCTCTTGTGTGCGGTATCAGATGTCGGCTTACTGAGTAGCCAGAGAGGGACTCTGTGAGGAACTGTAGTGACAGGACCAGGAATAGTGCATACAAATTGAAAGGGGAAATTTAAGTGAGATACGAGAAGAAATTTTTTACTGTGAGGGTTGTTAGACACTGAAACAGATTGCCCAAGGAGGTTGTAGATACCGTAACGGGAGGTGTCCCTGCACATAGGTGGGTGAGGGGTGTGGTGGTGATGTGTTTTTCTTTATGCATATTGTTGTAAACCCTTTTGAATGGTTTGTTCCTGTGTCCCCCCTGATATGTATGGTTTTACCTCAAGTTTTCTCCTCCCTCTCCCAGTTGTCACTCACTCCCTAGACCCACCTGTTACCTCATCTACATAATGTCAATCCTCCCTAGTTCCTACCCCTTGTTCTGGAGAATTCCCTGTCAGTCCTAAACCCCTCCCTGGAATTCCCCTGATCTACGACACCCCATTGGACCATGTGACCCTTTCCACTCCCATTGTCTTTCCTATTTGTTTTCATATTTTGAGCCCCTCCTTAATCTCCTCTCCGTTGTATCCCTGATTGGTTGAAGAATTGTATCCTCCCCCTGTTCCTCTCCTGTTTAAAAGACTGTGCAAGATGTGGGTTTTGCGGTTTTCTCGTCACTGCTCCCTTGGGGAATAAGCTCCTTTGAGAAGCACACAAGAGACCCCTCCCTGTTCTTCGCCCCAACCCTTGGCGCTCTACCACCACCATCTGTTGAGAGCAGACATCCCTGCTCTGCACTGCCACGCAGGTCAGAGCGGGACCCAGGAGAGGCCATTCTCAGTGCGTACCAGGGAGTGTGAGCTAGCTGAGTTTCTCTGGCATCGCGTCAGGGTGTATCTTTGANTGCTCTTGTGAGACCCCACCTGAATTACTGCAAGCTTCTCTTGTGTGCGGTATCAGATGTCGGCTTACTGAGTAGCCAGAGAGGGACTCTGTGAGGAACTGTAGTGACAGGACCAGGAATAGTGCATACAAATTGAAAGGGGAAATTTAAGTGAGATACGAGAAGAAATTTTTTACTGTGAGGGTTGTTAGACACTGAAACAGATTGCCCAAGGAGGTTGTAGATACCGTAACGGGAGGTGTCCCTGCACATAGGTGGGTGAGGGGTGTGGTGGTGATGTGTTTTTCTTTATGCATATTGTTGTAAACCCTTTTGAATGGTTTGTTCCTGTGTCCCCCCTGATATGTATGGTTTTACCTCAAGTTTTCTCCTCCCTCTCCCAGTTGTCACTCACTCCCTAGACCCACCTGTTACCTCATCTACATAATGTCAATCCTCCCTAGTTCCTACCCCTTGTTCTGGAGAATTCCCTGTCAGTCCTAAACCCCTCCCTGGAATTCCCCTGATCTACGACACCCCATTGGACCATGTGACCCTTTCCACTCCCATTGTCTTTCCTATTTGTTTTCATATTTTGAGCCCCTCCTTAATCTCCTCTCCGTTGTATCCCTGATTGGTTGAAGAATTGTATCCTCCCCCTGTTCCTCTCCTGTTTAAAAGACTGTGCAAGATGTGGGTTTTGCGGTTTTCTCGTCACTGCTCCCTTGGGGAATAAGCTCCTTTGAGAAGCACACAAGAGACCCCTCCCTGTTCTTCGCCCCAACCCTTGGCGCTCTACCACCACCATCTGTTGAGAGCAGACATCCCTGCTCTGCACTGCCACGCAGGTCAGAGCGGGACCCAGGAGAGGCCATTCTCAGTGCGTACCAGGGAGTGTGAGCTAGCTGAGTTTCTCTGGCATCGCGTCAGGGTGTATCTTTGAGACTAGATGATCTCTAAGGTCCATTCTATGATATTATGTTCTGTGTAAGTCTTCCCTGGAAATATGGGTTCCTTTCTGTTCTACACATCCATGACATTAAGGGGAGTGAGTGGATGGTGTGGTTTTTCAATTCATCTTTTAGAATAAAATTTTTTTCACTTTCATAGAAAAGACTGAAGATTAGACACTGAGGTTTTATTTAAGTAGCGCACAGAGGCCTAAACAGATTCACTACCACCAAAATCAACACTGATGTCTACTGTGTTAGTACATTAGTGTCCATATTATTCATACTCTAGATCACTTTGGTTCCAGAAACCTATGGGATGTAAGTCTTTGAGATGACAGGGTAAAGTCAGCAAGGTAGTGAGAGATATTGGAGTAAGCAGTTAGTGAGAAGTATTACAGTACATGTTCCAGGATCTCTTATTGAATTTTGATTGCTGGAACTCTTCTTATTACTGTTTCACACCCCATCAAAAATAAATTAAAGAAATAAGGGTGTGGGGAGGGACACACCAAACCCACCAAAGTCTTCTGCAGTCAATGATGCAGTAAATTTTCTATATACCACAAATGAAGGAAGAATTCTGGGGTCAGCACCAGCCATTCATGGCATAGTGCAAGGAAAAGCCACTCTTTCACCAATCATGGAAAACCTTAATGATAGCTAAAGGTCCTTCCAAAGCTCACTGAATTCAAGGCAATTTCTTCCTTTGCCTGTGCTGAAAAGAAGAAAGAATTAAACAGAAGGGAACTGACATGACAGAAGACTATAAAGACAAGTGAAGATAAAATTGAATGAAAGGAAAGCAAAAGCAGATAATTAAATTAATAAGAAGAATAGCTCAATGAACAAGAAGATAATGAAAGAAATGAGAACTGAAGTATGTGAGACACATAACCAATAGAAGGTACAACACAAAAATTATCTTGAAGCAGTTAAGGGAAAATTGTCTTTTAAACAGAAATCTGAAAAGTGCAACAAAATTAGAAGGATGAAGGATATAATTGACTAAATGCTACTTAAAAAAATCTTCCATGTCTTCATTACTGTTCTTCTTTCCCCTCCTCATTTTTCTGATTCTCTTAAAAATCTGGTGATTAATTTTCTTCTTCAGTGGTCAGCAGTCAATGCCTAAGATTGTCTTAAAAGGACCACTTATGGTTCATTTCAAAGGCTAGTTGAGCTTCGTATTTCTATTTGTTACTGCTTCC
The DNA here is from genome assembly GCA_013400675.1 of Oxylabes madagascariensis. Lineage (NCBI taxonomy): Eukaryota > Metazoa > Chordata > Aves > Passeriformes > Timaliidae > Oxylabes > Oxylabes madagascariensis. Next base: position 7,410 of record VYZR01002411.1, on the reverse strand, counting down.
AGCTAGCAAAATCTGTAGATAACTGCATTTGCTACTATACTGGCCCTCAGTTCCCTACGGGTTTTGCCATCAGAAACAAGAACACGGTGATTATGCACATTTACTTTAAAAATAAAGCAATCCATTACTCACCACCTGCCAATCAGGAATTGCAGTCACATGGCATTAGAGAAGAAAACACACTGTTGGAGAGGTTTCTATCAATCAGAGGAAGTCTTCTGAATAAATGAGTTAAAGATCCTAGAACAGTTTGGGTTGGAAGGGACTTTGGAGACCATCAAGTTCCAATGCCTCATCCATGGGCAGGGACAGCTTCCACCATACCAGGTTGCTGAAAGTCCCATCCAACCTGGCCTTGAACATTGCCAGGGATGGGGCATCCATGATGTAGGAAAGGAGTCCAACAATTATCTGTACAGAGAGGTGGCAAGTAGGAGGGGAAATAGTGTCACCAACTAAACAAACAAAACAGGAAACTTTCCCAAGTGTGTATTTATTGGCACTTTCAGATGAAACACAACTGCTTTTGTGGGGAAAAACCATACCCATTATTATATTTACTTTGACTAACACACTGCTTTGGAGTTGTATTCTTGGCCAAGGATCACACCGTGACAAATTAATTAAATGGCTAACAATTTTAAATATTTCTCTGTGAGTGTTTCATATTGCTGGTATATCTAAATAGTAAGTAAATTTAAAAAATACAGATTGCTTGGGCACGCCTCTTACAGACCTGTTGCCCTTTGCACCAGGACTGAAAGATTCTTTAGTTAGCTCAAAAAATCTCTAGGTTTTATGATTTTTCATGCTTTGTTCATAACAGCCTATGGTGTTGTGGTGTAAGCGAGTGTTTTCCCTGCAAGATAATCAGTTTTTGGACTGGTCGAAGATGAGATTCAAACAGATTTTTCTGATCTATGACAAAAGTTCCAGAGAAATAGACAAGAGATTGTTTAATTCAAGATATAACTTGTGTGTAAATTGGATTACTTGTTTTATTTCTTTTTTATTTTCCCCAGATTTTTTTTGCCTCAGCTTCTGTGCACATCCTATTAAGTACTGAATAATTGTATCCAGGAATTTTCTTAGAAGTAAAAAATAACTAGACTTCTAAAATATAAATATAAATATATGTAAAACATTAGGAACCCATTTAAACGTAGTGGCAATTTTCAAATCCAAATTAATTGCTTTGCCTGGATATTATAAGTCACAAACTACTGATAGACTGACGTCTTCTGATCAATTAAGTAGTCCAAAGGCAAAAGTCATATTTTTGAGAATACAAATGCATAATGCAGCCCAGAATAGATAGATCCTAAGCCAGTTTAAATTTTGATGTCTACCTTCTCTGACTCTCAGCTAAATTCTTACATTTTCCAGAGATTTAATACTAAGATACATACGGGTTGCACTCTTAGTGATATTCAGCTAGCCTTTCCCCAGCTTCTTCCAAGAGATATTCATTGTGTTATAAAACACCTTTTTTTTTATTCATCTCTTCTTGGTGAATAGCTAATTTCCTTATTGTGAAAGATTGGTTAATAATATATCTACAGCATTATGCTATTATGCAACTGTCTCTCTTTCTTGATTTAGAAGTAAGACGGTGACCTCCTAATATAGCTAATTTAATCTGCAAAAATAATCTTGCAAATTGACTTGCCAGAAACTAATATTAGATGAAATCTTTGTTCTATTGAACCTGACTCATCTGTGATTTTCCATAAAAGGCTTAATCTGCAATTGTAAAAATCTCTACTAATGTTGTCAGGTTTCATAAAATATCTATTCTATTAAAAAATTAGTGATGCTGATTCTAGTCGATTTGCAATATTTGGGTAGAAAGCTTGGATCTGATTCAAATTCAGATCACCTTTTTGTATTAAAGTTTGGTAGAGCTGAAAAAGTGTTGCATTAGCTAATACTGGTAAAAGTCAAGAGCATATAGTTTTAAGAAAATGCTAATTCATCTAAGAAAGTGAAACATTCTTGTTTTCTATTAAAAATTTAGGCCATTAGAATATTTTTCAGCAATCCCCAAAGATGTGACTGCAATTTTCTTCTTACCTAAATAATTCTACTCTTTGTTTTAGATTCCTTATTTCACCATATAGGAGCAATTAATCTTCACAGCAAAACAAATACGTGATGGTGCTGCACATTGCACATAGTTCTACAAATTTCAGTATTAAAGCAGCAAATCAACTGGAAATAGATTTTGGAGCTAAATATTTTTAACTTTGTTAAATACTCAAGCAAAGATACAACAGCTATACTGAAAAGTTAAAAATTCTTTGTGCATATCTGGCACATACCTGGAACAACCCCTAAAATCATATAAATGTGAGGATAAATAGGAAGATTATTCTCTAATGTCTAGGCTGTGTGGCCTCCCACCAGACAGAGTGAAATGCTAACACCTTATCATTTAAAATTAAAATGCATAGATCAAAGTTATAGAGAAAAATCAAGCTTTGACTGGGTGCAAAATAGATGGCATTAGCTACTTTTGACTTTTCTATGATTCTTTTTACTTGCAGATAATGCCATGAATTGCATGAGGACAAAGAATATTTTTTTAAAAATTCAAATATAATAGAGTGTATTACACTAGTGAACAGACTGTTCTGTTAGCTAGCCAATGACTATATATATGCTCAGTACATACGTATATGTTTTTTAATAGGTCAATAATGGAGGCAAAAGACAGGTTTAGGAAATAAGCAAAGTCTCTTTGAGCACCACTTCACAAATTTTTGAACATGAATTCAGTTTAAAATTCAGAGCTAGATGTTGGAACTCTGCCTTCTAATGGTCCATTATATGGTACAATTAAGTACTGAACTTCATCTGAGGCCACATAAATATCTGTATATATGTGTGTAGGTATGTGCATGTGTACATATTTATATATGTCTTTCCAGAATTTACCTGGTTTACATTTTTAAGCTATTCTCTTGCTTGAGTACAATTTTCAGTATGTTTGAAGATTGTCATTGGACTTTAGACTGTCACATCAAGAAACACATATGCATGAAGAATACAAAGGTTTATATTTATCTGAAATATATATATATTATTTACATATACTGTTGTATATCATGCCTCCATTTTTGATGCTGTCAATATATGATTATACAAAAACATGCAAGAAACAAGATACATGTAATTGGTTACATCTGCAAATAGCTGTATCAGTACCAACAATTGCATAGATGTATTCATCTTTTTACAAAATACAACCAGGTGGAGTCTGTTTTATAGCTGTTTAGAATTACAATAACATTTTAACATTTTAGTCCTTAGAATCTACTCAGTAAAGCCTAATTTTGGTCATTATGCTTATAATAATGGATCAAACTATCATGCTGTCTTTTTTTTTTAAATTCAATAGGTGAATTCAAAGGTGATGTTTATTTTGAAATTAACTGCCAGCACTGTGTAGAATAAAGAAACTATTTTAATAGTTTCTTTATTCATAGAAGACATGGTAGCAGGTTTCTGTGGTGATATTACATAGAATATGACCAACAGGTAGACAGCAATAGGCTATAATATTACCCATTTGAATTGCAATGTGGTTTTTGCATCATATTAAATGAATAAGCATGCCAATGGGCCAAATAACTTACGTCCATATAAAAAAAAAAAGGTCATCTGTCACTGTGTATGCTAGCACTTTCCTCTGTTTCCTATATGCTTGGCTTGAACTTGGGCTATACTTATGTGAAACATCATATTTGATTAGCTTTTAGCAATCTCATGTTTTCCTAGTCAAAAAGCCACAGTAGGAACATCAATGTTTCTTTGACAGTATCTTTTTATGAAGTGATGCAATCAAAGGAAAGCTATTTGCATCCTTATACCATGTCTGTCTGCATCAGGCTGGTCAGTACATTTCTCAGGTATTATGAAAATTTCCACACTACAGTTAAAAATTATTGCTTAAGAGAAAAAGTTTTCTTAGGGAACAATGTGAGTCTGAATATGAAATGAACTACAAAAGGATCCTGGGACCTCATCATTTTGCTATTGCTGCTTGTATGGTGACTCATTCCCGTGGGCTTTGTTTCTCTAACAGGCTGCAGCTAGGTCATCTGGAGACAGTCACTCATTTTCTGTGTTTCAGCTATTGCAGTCTGAGTCACCCAAATCCTCCAGAGGGTGGAGGTGAGAGAGGAGATGTTCACCTTTGGAAAATGAAAGGGTAGGACAAGGAGATGGAATGACAGTAAGGGTGGAACCTAAGGCACACAGAGAAACATGGAGCTTGCTAAAATGTACCAGGGGCCAGGCTCAACAGCCAGGGGTTGAGAAGGGATTATGCAGTCTTTGTTGGAAAGCAGACACAGATGGAATTTTTTGGATCAAGACTTAAGGCTTAAAAATGTCTCATGCAAAATTTTGTTATGGCAGAAGGAGAGCAGATATATGGAGCAAGCAGTTTATCGTCTGATAGTGTTTTAACAATCTAGAACAGTAAATTATCATATTGTAACAGAAAAACTATGCAAATAATTCAATTAAAATTGCATGTAAACAACCCACTACTGTTCCTGGTTTATATTCAGCGTTCCTCTAGATCTTAATTGAAAGTTTCTGTTTTTCTGGAACCACATAAATATCTGGTAAGCAGCATGATATTTCATGCATGATATGCATGATATTTCATTAATAATCTAAGACTTTTACAGAGAGGAATATAGTGCTCACCGTGAGAGACCCCTCTACTGAGCCTTGTGGGGTCCTGTTCAGGCAATTTTTATATTCTTCCTTACTGCGGGCTTCTGCCTTCTGGCAGCTCCCAGGTGACTGTGAGTGTGGCCCTGCAGCCTCCCCAGGCTCAGCCACAGGGGCTCTTCTGTGGGCAAAGACCCCGGGGCTGCCGGGCCCTTCCCGGGGAGGCACCGGCAGGGCTCGGGCTCGGGCACAGAAGGTAACAGGCACATGGCTCCAAGGCAGGAGCTGAAACCAGCCCAGCCCAGCTCCTGCCAAAGGGAGCCCCAGCTCTGAGACCAACGCTCGCAGCTCAGTAGTGTGTGATTTCTTAGTAGGATTGACAAACCTTACTGGTCGGGCTATGCCAAGTGCATTTCTCAAGCTCCCCTAACAGTCCATATGAATTGCAGAGATCAGAGACCAAGAAAAAGACCAAGGATGTTCTTTAGGGATCAAGTATTGCCCCCCAAGAGGTCTTGCCCTAGACTCCCCTCCCTGCCCCAAGTTTTGCTCATAAGCACATTTGCATAGATTTATTGAAGGTGGAAATTTTTACATTCATTTACCCAGGCACTTGGTAAGAAATGTAGGTGCAAAATCACACCCCACTTTCCTATGCAGAATTATTCATTCTGCATAGGAAATTCATAATAATGTGCTAATTCTTCATACTATACAGCATCAAAATGTACCCAATCTTCATTTTCCTGAGAGCTTATTAACATAATATAACTACACATCAACATAAACATAGTCCTACCATTAAGCTCAGAAGAAATGTGCACAAAAGGAAAAATAATACGATAATTAGGGAAGAAAATAAGGGAGGAAGAAGTTTGACTAAGATCATCAAAACGTCTTCAAGAGGCAGGAAGAAACCTAAAGCTTTTCCAGAAACCAGCAAAAAAACAGCATAACTACTAATTCTTTGAACTATCAACTAATGAACAAAGAAATCAAAGCAAGGCAAAAATGAAAAGTAGTTTTCTAAACTTATTTGCTGTGAAGGGCAATGAGGAAATTTCTTGACTCAAGGATAATTTTTATAAGGAATTAATGAGTGGACTTAACAAAGGCTGATGCCTCTAAGAAAGATATTATTGAGCAACTTAAAAAACTGCAGGGCAGTAAATCACTGGGACCAGATGGTAGTGATGAAAGAATTCTGAAGGAACTGAAGTGTGAAATAGCAGAGGTAGCAATGAAGATATGCAATATATCCTTAATAAACCACACACTGTTCCCAAAGATTGGGAAGTTGTTATCATAGGTTAAAAATAAAATAAAAAAGCCATATATGACCCTTGGCATTACAGATCAGTGGGTCTTATATTTGCTCCAAGGAAACTGGTTTTGAATTTAATTAAAGACAGCATTCATGCAATTATAGCCCAATAGGGAATGGCTTCTGTGAGGGCAAACCTTTCAAACCTTCCGGAAGCTTTAAATAACAGTGGAAAAAAGATTGGTGCTTCTTAACTGACCAGAGTAATAATGTTTTATAGGTTCAGCATATTGCCAAACACATGCGGATCACAATATATTTAATAGATACAAGAGCAGGAAAGATACTTCATTTTACCTTCCAGGCTTATGGTGTCAGGAGAGGCAAGTGGGGGCTTCTGAAGTGCTGAAAATGTAATTACCATCTGAAATGAAGATAATTTCACTTGCCTGCTCCTTAACACTGTAATTGCAGGAGAAAGTATTCTCTGGCAACTTTTTCAGAGTTACACAAACAAATTATTAACTATTGACTTCTCACTGATACATTTTTGAACCTGCTTTTACAGCGACTGTAATGGAGATAGTAATGAAAATTTAACTTTGAATAAGCAGACATCTACTTGGAAAGGCTGAAAAATATTTCTTTAGGGGAACTACTATCAGTTATTTGTTATGGTCTCATTTTTTCATTGCCAGAATTCTCATTTTCTACCTCACAGCTTGAAAGAAGGTAGTTGCTAGAGGCTCTGAGGTAGCAAGAAATCTTCTCATCATTTCATCTTTCTATTTTTCATACGTAATTAGAACTGTGAGAGGAATGATTCCATTTAATCAAAGATTGTATATTTTGAAATCGTATTATGAACAAAAAGCCCAGCCAAAATAACCATTTCTTGTTGGTGAAGAAAAACAGAGCCCTATAAAAAGAGTGGAAGTTGTGGGTTGTCCAAAAATTTTGAGTCCTAGAAATCCCAGAATCCATGTTTCTGGGTTCAATCCCCATGGTTCAAGACTAGACAATATGGAAAAATTGCGAGGTTGTTACAATAGTAGGGTGCTGTGGGATCCTCAGCCCTGTGACAAACAAAGTGTCTATCAGCTGCATCAGCCAAGTTATGTCCCTCAGCAAATCTATCTCTGAAATGTCATCAGTGCACACTGTAAGACCCTGCAGATACATTAGTGCAAATCCCAAAGCAATATATTCAAAGTTATATTGAATTCACTTCGAGGTCTTGCTTGTTCAGCACAAGAGCATGGCTCAGGGCACCATGCAGAGCCACACTTACAGAACTGCACTCCTTGGAAGCCAAAACAGCTGATGGATTGTGCAGGTAAATTACCAGGAGCCTAAGCATGCCATATATTTAGGACTGATTTACAAAACTTACATCAGGTTTACATCAGATTATTTTGTATAGAATTCCCAAACTTTAAACAAAACAAAACGAAACAAAA
>VYZR01002408.1:0-20276 GCA_013400675.1 Oxylabes madagascariensis | reverse complement strand
CTAACCATGTCCCCAAGTGCCACATCTACATGGCTTTTGAACCCTTCCAGGCATGGTGATCAAGCCAGTTATATCTTTACCTTTAAAGACTCATGGGCTAGTTTGGGCATTTTTCTTTTGGTTTTGTTTTTCCTTGAAGGCAGTGAGATTTTGCTAATTTTATTTAATTTTGCTAATTTTTTTTTAAGCTTTAAGGCTGAAAATCAAATTTTAGCTCTGTTCTGAATTGATTTTCCTGCATCTTGCAAAAGACAACAGTTTTCATAAAAGAGTCTAGTCCTGCATTCCCATTCCTTGTGCCCTGGGTTGAGCATATCTCAGTAAAATGCCCAGCTCTTGCCAGTGATCAAACCAAAACCTTGTTACGACCCCGCTCAACACCCGTTACTAAGGAAAGCCCCATGGGGAAGGCTTATGGATGGATCCTGCTGAGCCTGGCAATTCCTCATCTCTTAGAAAACTTCCTGCTCAAAGGGAAAGAAGGAAAGAAGTCACATTTCCTACCTGCAGAGCCTTGCCCTATGGATTGGATCACATGAGAGAGCTACACGGACCGGTTGGGGATTCCCATGTGGACATCTCTAATCTCAAGCAAGCCAGACACAACATGACCCAGCACTGAGACCCAGGGCAGCCACTGCCACCTGACATCCCACAGTGCCAGAGGAGAGGGGGTTCTGCTTCACAGCCCTCAGTAAGAGAAGAAATNGACTAATACAGATTTGAGCAGCCTGCAAACGGATTTTTATCTTTTTAAGAAAAGAAATATATATATATATATTTGTTTGTAAATATTTAATGAACAAATATTTTTCAACTCGATTGGCAAGGCTGCAAAACCCGGGGCAGGAGAGAGAGGATGAGGCAACGCTTCCTTTGCATTTTCTCTCCAGACACAATCAGCGATCAACATTCACTTGCTGACATCTAGTGACAGGAACAAGCATCGTGGTCCTGCCTGTAAGGTTGTTTTCCCCAGGCTCCCTCTGCCACCAACCACTCAGTGAGTTCTGAACACCGTTTGGATCAACGTGGTTAAATTTTAGTATGCTGTTCTCCCCGCAATAATCAGGGTGCCCGTTTTGTGCTTTATGGTTTTTTTCCAGCACTCCAACACCATGTCTTTTTCTATTTCAAATAACAAGCAGTTTTGTGGACTGTGCCTGGGCCTTGTTTAAAACAAATAAAACCGAGCTATTTATGCGTTCTAGGTGTCTCTTTTTGAGTGCTTGTTGTTGGGTTTTAAAGTCCTTTTTCTTTCTCCCTTCCATTTTTCTTAGTGGCACTGGGGTTGGAACTAGAGGACCTTTAAGGTTCCTTCAACCAAAATCTTTCTGGGATTCTTTGAAAGATACCATTCAAAATGACAGGAGTAAATTTAGAATTTGGGAATAAGTGAGGCTGCAGAGAACACCTGGATGCCTCTTGTCCCAATCCTTGCTCAAAAGAATGTTAAATTTCACATGGGGTGGTTTCTTGGCAAATAATATATTCAACTTCTATTTTTAAGGATGGATATTGCACACACCTTTGAACAAACCCCAGTAAATTTCCCCGATGGACACTCTAACTTGCCACCTTTCTTTCACATCCACAAAGAATAAGAGGTCATGGATCTCTAATCACCTGGATACTGGATGTCTGGATAGCCTCAGAACAGTAAATATTTCTGCAGACCTATAGATGTTCTCCAGCTTCAGAGCTATAAAGGGGCTGAAATGCTAAGCTTCTGAGTGTTGGAATCCCTGAATCACAGCACCATTTAGGTTGGAAAAGATCTCCAAGATTGCAGAGTCCAAGCTTTGACTGATCTTCATCTTGTCGCCCAGACCAAAGCACTGAGTGCCACATGCAGTCATTCCCTGGACAACTCCAGGGATAGGAACTCCACCAAGGAGTCAAGCACCAAGGTGAATACTCCATGTTTAGAATTTGGGGAATGGCACATGGCTCAGAGGTGAGATTTAAAAGTCTTAAATTCTGCCTTTTGCTGACCTAATAAGCCTAATTCTGAGCCTTCAGAAGGAAAAGGAGGAAACATATCTTGTCCCAGGAAATGCTCATTTGAAGAGTTAGCTCCAAAATTTAGGCAGAGTTATTTCACTCTTTGAGAGACATAGAGATCATCATGTCTCTCTCCAGTTAAGGAAGATGCTCTGGTCATGATGGATGATCCTGTCCTCCTCTCAAGGAAGTCAAATCCTCATCTCCAGCTACCCAAAGATATGAACTGGCCATGGTCTGTCATTCGTTCATCCTTCCAGTCATTCAACCTTTTCCTTCCACACCTTTACCCCACTGAGGCCATCTCACCATGTAACCAAAACACAAAATGTGCGTGGCCGCAGACTCAAAGAATTGTTAAAGTTGGAAAAGACCTTTAAGATCATCGTGTCCAACCATCATCTCACCAACACTATGTTCACCACTAAACCATGTCCTCAAGTGCCACATCTACACATTTTTTTAACTCTTTCAGGAATTATGACTCCACCACTTTCTTGGGCACTGTCTTCCAAAGCTTGAAAACACTTTACATGAAAAAAAAAATTTCTAATATCTAAACTGAAACTTCCCTGGTGCAACTTGAGACTGTTTCCTCAGAAGAAAAGACATTTAAGGGAGCTTAATTCAGTAAGATGGTCATGATGGCTAAGAGGTGCTTGGGTACCCAACCTTGCAGTCCATATGCATGTTTTACATGGGGCAGCTTTCCCAAGGAATAACTGCTGTGAGGAAACGTCTATGTCATGCAAGTGTGGCCACAGGCACATGCTGTATCTAGTCCAACGTCCAAGGCCACTGATACAAAAACTCACCCTGACACCATCTGTCCTCAGACTGAGCTCAAAAAACAGAAGTCATAGATGCATGGAATCATTACGGTTGGAAAAGACCTCCAGGATCATCAAGTTCAAACTTTGTCAGTGCTATGTTAATTCCTCTCCTCTCTTCAGGGCTGCTCCTTGCTCCCCTGGGATGAGATACACTAAGACTCCCCATTTTCGGTCAAGATTTTAGGGGATATTTTCAACACAATCGCAGTTTCTGAGTTTTAACTGACCTTGTAGGCGTGGGGCAAGGCAGCTCAGCTCAGTCACTGTCATGTTGCCCAAAAGTTCACAGCTGGTGCCACAGACTGTGACCAAAGTCTTCCCTGGGGAAAACCCAGTTCCATGCAGGTAAAATTGTCCTCCATTCAAATCACCTTAGAAAAGAACAGAAAATGAGATTTAAGACAGAGCCTGACAGCCAGCTGTCAACAAAAGTATTTTTTTAATTCACAATTTTTGCTTTCATGACAAAAAGCCCCTGTCACTGCAGTGCCTCACACAAAACCTCATGGAGGAACTGCAGCAACCCTCCATGACTTACCCCAGTTGTGACGTGCAGCTGTCACTGTCAGATGAGAAGTGAATGTCAGGTTGGAAGAAGCCCATCCCCTGGGAATATCCAGGCCCAGCACAGAGTACTCGCCTGCAGGAAGCATAGGAGCTATGCACTGCAACATGGAGCGAGTGATGGTGATGTTGTTGCAAGGAAAATCTCCAATAAACACGTGGATAATGTCCATCTCTGTGACCAGTGATGTTGTCAATGTTAAAAGGAGATCAGTGAAAACAAGTGAAAGGAAAGCTGGGGTAAATTCCTCACTGTAACTTATTGTTCCAAGGTAATAGGAGTGTCCATCTACTTTCAGACTCAGAGCCCTCGTGCCTTTCCCCGGAGGCACCGTGCACTGGATGGACACACAGGTGATGTTGAGAACGAGGCAAGGGCGATGGTCTATGAGGACTGAAGTCACCCTCTTTCCCTTCAGAGCCAACCCAGCTAAGCTGAGCAGGCCTCCCCCTTTGGTGCTGAAATTCCGTGGGTAAAACTGGTACACCCAAGGCAGGATGGTGAGAATGCTGGATGTCCCTCTGAAGCAAGCACGGCCACTTTTCCTGCTGGATATGGAAATGTTGTGCTCCCCTGGGGCCAGGCAGGCTGTCTGGCACTCGATGATGGTCTCATTCCAGAAAGTCACCTTGCAGGCAGTGCTGTTATCCACATGTACCACGGGGCTGTCACCCTGCCATGCCAACCTCTGTCCTTTGATTGTCATGTAGGTGAATGTCCCGTTGGTCTTCCACGTCACCAGGTGCACCAGGGGGGTCCAGTGCTCATGCAGGTGGAGTGTACAGTCCCCAAGGCACACACTGCGGACCCCATTGACAGCCACCGTGACACTGAGAGCCCGAGATGCCACAGCCAGCCACTGAGAGTGGGCCCCTGGAAGGACAACACAACTGATAGAGTCATTATCAGACTTCTGGACCTCACAGGAATAATTGCTCTCCAGGCTGACCTGTACCGAATTCTTCCTGGATTTCAAAGCAATACCAGATATAGTGAGTAACATCCCACCACAGATTGATCCTTGTGATGGGAATATGGAGGTTATTTGTGGAGTTATTGTGAGGGCCTGCTGCCTTGCTGTCACTTGAGCATATCCCAGCTGCCTCTGGATGACCTGGATGGGGAAAGTCCCAGGTTCCAGGCTGTTCAGTGGCAAAGAGCACTGATAAGACATTGCAGACTGGTTGCCACGTTGAAACTCAAGCTGGCATTCACTGTGTCCAAGCTTAGCCATAGATCCAGTGATGTTTATTCCCTGAAAGCTCAAGAGCAGGCTGCCATCTGTGATTTCGGTTTCGACAGCAGTAACGAGGGGAGTCAAAGCTCTTTGGTAGTTAAAAGTGATGGTCTTATTTGCAGACAGAGCTTGTTGAAGTGACCCACTGCTGATGGCTACATTTACGCTGACAGAGATGTCACGAGAATCTTCATTAGACAAATTAACAGCTGGCGGGGTCAGACACCAAATTGTCTCTTCTTCCAGGTGAGTAATTGTACAGGTTTGATTGTCCATTGACACAGAAACCAGGGCAGGATTTTGGCTAAAGCCCACCCCAGAGATTGTGAGCAGTGTTCCACCTAGGAACAAAACAAAATAAGAAAGAAGGGTATTATATGCAGAAGAGGAATTCATGACTATCTCTGAACCATCTCAAACCATGATCTTTAAGGTCCCTTCCACCACAAACCTTTTATGATAAAGCTGATAAGCATTATCAGGCTGAAGGAAAGAGGAAATAAATCCTTTTTTATTTTTTTGGACAAGACAGCTGGAGACAATAGCAGTCATATATCAGGATAATCCTACGTGGAAAAGAAGCTAAGGTAAAAAGTAGCCAGGGACCTTTGTGGCAGTGAATGACTGTAGAAAGCCACCACAGAAATGGAGAAAGCTGCTGTGAAAGACCCCTGAGAGTAAACAGAGGCTGAACTCTTTATGGAATGGGACTGTCTGTGCAGGTGGGTGGGGAGGTAGTTTGTTCCTGACGCCCAAAGGGAAGGAGAATGCAATTGTCAATATTTTCAAAACTCAGGCAAGTGTCAGATTTCATAGAATCACCGAATGGTTTGGGTTGTAAGGAGCCATACAGACCATCTCCTTCCAACTCCCTGCCATGGGCAGGGAACACTCCCACCATCCTAGGTTGCTCCAAACCCCATCCAACCTGGCCCTGAACACCTCCAGGGATGGGGCAGCCACAGCTTCTCTGGACAACCTGTGCCAGGGCTGCAACATCATCACAGGGAAGAGCCCACTCACAGGCTCTGTCCGTGTTCCTTTTGTTTGTAGTACTGATATTTCTAATGTCCTGCCTTGCTTTAAGCTCTTTATCCATTAAGCACATCCTCTTCCTTTTCCCATGATCTAGCTGAAAGAATGAGCTGGTTTATGAGGTTTCTTTTTAAATGAGCCCAAATCCTTAACCCAGATGCACACACAAGTGTTAAAGACAACAAAAGATTACAGGTAAGGGGGGAAGGAATGATGCTTTTTGCAACAAAGAGATTTTAATTCAGCTTAAGCCATAAAACCACATGAAACCACAACCAAAGAGTTAATCAGTTCTTATTTAATTTTCAATTTGCCCTGAAATATAAAAAGAAGGGTAAAACTTTTATTATTTTTTTGTAGTATGGCTTAATCTTCAAAACTGATAGGATTTGCTCTCCAAGCTCTATCCACTCTCTCATCTTTCAAGGCTTGAGCACTTCACAAACTATTGAATTAATCACGTATCACAAAGCCTCTGAATTTTTGTGTCTTTAAATGTGTTGTGAGCCTGGGAGAGCAATCTGTGGAGGACCTGAGGTTTTAGCACAATTTCTCTGTCTTCTATAAAAGCATTTCTAAGGGCTCATGTAAAATTCACTACAGGGATTCAACTCTCCTCCACCACCAGCCAAATGACAAAATAAATCAACCACCCCAAATCTGCTTTTTAAGATTTAAAGTAAAACTTTTTCTTTTTAATTCAGCAATGTTCTGCCCAGAAACACACTTAAATTATTTCCAATGTCTAAAAGCTCAGAACGGGATTAATAAATATTTCCCTTTTGATTAAAATTAACATTGAAAAGGGGCTTTTTTTTTTGTCTTTTCAACGTAACAAAAATGAACATCCCTTTTGGGATCACTTGAAATTATTGTTTGCTTCAATCCACAATTGTACTCTGCTTTCCACCTAAATTTCACATGAAAAACCTTGAAAGACGGGGGCAAAAAGACTGAAAGAAACAGCGCGGATGAGCCAGGTGTGGGTGTGCTTTGTTTTCCCAATGGGAACATGCAAGGATACATGAGCAAACACTCGGGGAAATCAAATTCAAAGCACAGGGAGCCCTGAGCCAGCCAACCAGATGGAGGGATGCTCACTACAATCCCACATTTCCAAACTGCTGCTGTCTGTCAGTTGATGTCTGCATAATAAAGGGTCAGAGATTAAAAACTCCCTCATTTAAACGGATGTGAAATGAGATGGGCTTTCCATTCCTGCAGGAAAACTCTGCCCTTGATCCCTTTAACCTCCATAAGTGGCTGCAGATGTTCTGTTTACCCAGAACGGAGCCACAACACGGCTCAATGCTGAAGATCTCTGAGAGGTACTGGATTAACGGCTCAACCCTGCAAAACACAACCAACACAGAGAGGATTTGGGGCAGTTAGGGGTACTCTTTTATTTTTCCTTCCTGTTGTAATGCTTTTCTTTCTTACACCTCCCAGAAAGCCAAGCACCCACCTGGCACATCCCCTTTGTTTGATGTCACAGTGACAAGATCACTCAACACCCCAATTTTTTCCATGTGGTTTAGAATCTCAGAATGGTTTGGGTTGGAAGGGACCTTAAAGATCATCTTATTCCAACCCCCTCTGTCCCTGGGCAGGGACACATTTGAGCTACATCTATCACAAACACTCCCTTATCAACTGGCAACTTGTGGGCCAAGTTTAGTCCGACTGAATTGCCCAAAAAAGGAAGCAAGAATAAGGGGGTTTTTGGCAAGCAAATCCCACTGTAGCTATGGCAAATAGAAGTGCATTGAAAAGGCATCACAGCTGCCCTCTCGCACCCTCCTACCAGAAAGTGGAGTCAACTGAAGAGGAAACCCAGACATGAGCTCCTGAAGCCCACCCAGATAAAGTTACAGCTCTATTTCTGTCCCATCTGCATCTATTTTCTTCATCACCCTGCTTTCAAAAACATCCCCTTCCCTAAAAGACATGCTAGAGAAGGGATCTTCCCAACCCTGCAATCCAGCCCACCAGAGATCAGAGTCCTCTCCTGGGATGACCCATCTCCTTGCAATCTATCCCTGGAGATGAAGTGATGGTGCTGCTAACAGACTCCAGTACCAGCTGGGATGAATCCCTGTGTGCCATCCCACCAACCACAATTTTTCTCCTTCTGAGGTTCATTAACATTACAAGCAGCTTAAGTTGGTTTGTGAGCAATAAAAACACCTCATTTCTCCCCAGTATCATTTCAGGATCACTCCTGGCAGCTGCCATGGCTGAGGAACAAAACTGTGTTGCTTGTGAATACATTCCTATATCCCAATTTCAGGTCAGCTTTCCCCCACACTTTAATTCGTTTATATTGCATTTATCTAGGCATGAACTTGAAGTGTCACCTTAGGAGATGGAAATAGCATAATTTAAAAATTCCCCAAACAAAGCATTTTTGTATTGTTCACACTAGCTTTTGTTTTTTCTGATGAAAAGTGTTTCTTTTCTTCCGCTGTTTTCCTACAGCAGGATTTATCTGCATTTGACCTGAATCTATGAATACCTTTGATTGCCTGAATATGCATTTTTCATCAAATCAACTGTTTTTTCCTAAAATGTTTCTCTCCTGCCTCCTACTGTTCTGAGGGAAGTTAATTGACTAGCATTAGCAGTTTGCTGACTTAGGCTCCACAGATAAATAAACGCCTTGATAATTGTTCATAATTTCATACCACACTGCAGAATTCACCTTTAGGTATAGAATTTGTGAAAAACTCACGCTTTCCTTTTCAGATTAACCCCAAAACACCAGCTAGGATGGAGAATGAAGCTTCTAAGGAAAATACACACCTGTTTGAAGTGACAGCAATGCCATTGATGAGGACAGAAATATTGTACCACCCTGCAGGCAGGGCTGGAAGTGTCACATTAACCCCACGCTCTGTCTGCGCCTGGATCTGTGGCCATGAGTCCCCAATTTGGACCTTGACATCTGAGCCCTGGTAGTTGGCAAACTGGGATATTCCAATGTGAAGCTCCTCACCTCCTGCAGAGAAAGGAAGGGAACTTTTTCAGTGTCTCTGGCAATGGTTATTTTAGCACATGTGACAATTCCTCTTCTCTGAGGAAGAGCAGAGTGCCATCATGCCAGAACAGGTCCAGCCATGCCCATCAGCCCAAACCCAAAATATTGAAGAGTGCAGTGGTTCTGTATCCGTTCTGTATCCTACTCAATCTCTCCTGCATAAGGTCACCAGCTACCAGGGTTGTCCTGAGACATCAGCACAGTGAACTTGGTTATGATCACCAATAGTCACTCTCAGGACAGGATTCATGTCCCCCTTACCATCAATTTCTGTCCTATAAATATCTGAGTCAGATAAAAACAAAATCCTTTTTTTTTTTTAAAGCTCTTGAGCTGAGGAGTTTTGGTATTTTTTTTAAATCTCTGATAAATTATCTAGAGCCTGTTTTTCAGAATTATGGAGCCATGTAATAGTAATATGAGCCTTCCGCAATAAAACAAAAATTTACTTGTGTACCTAAAGTCAGATGTGCTTGTCGTGGTTTAACCCCAGATGGCATCTCAGCCCCACACAGCTGCTCACTCCCTCCCCTGCAGTGGGATGGGGGAGAGAACTGGAAGCATAAAAGGGAGAAAACTTGTGGGTGGAGATAAAAACAGTTTAATGGGTAAAGCGGAAGTTATGTGTGCAAAGCGAAACAAGGACTTCATTCTCCGCTTCCCATGGGCAGGCAGGTGTTCAGGCATCCCAGCAGGGCTCCATCACATGGAATGGTGACTTCGGAAGATAAAACACCATCACTCTGTCTCCCTCATCCTCCCTTAGCTTTATAAACTGAACATGAGCAATATGGTCTGGATAATTCCTTGGGTCTGTTGGAATCAGCTGTCCTGCCTGTGTCCCCTCTCAAATCCTTGTCTACCCCCAGCCCACTCACTGAGGGGGTGAGGAACAGCCAAGTCCCCAGCTCTGCTCAGCAATAACAAAACATCCCTGTGTTAGCCACACCGTTTCCAGCATGAACCCAAAACACAGCCCCATATCACTCACTACAAAATATATTAACCCAGTTCCAAGGAAAACCAGCTCTGCTCCAAAGCACCTCATTGTCAGCAATCGTGACTCTCTCTCCTATTTAAGCTGCTGTGTGTCAAACTGTGTTCAGATGATAGAGGATACTTTCCTTTATTTGCGCACAGTGCAGTAACAGGAAAGGACAAAGCCAAGAGACAAGGGATTTTCACAACTTAAATTTCTTCTGAAATAGCTTAAAAAAAATAAGGTGGTATCCATCAGTCTGAATAAAGGCATTTTCACTGATAGCTCTATCTGTGATCAGTGAAGAGAAAAGAGACTTCATGCCATGAGTCATCTTATTGTCAGACACACAAAAGAGCTGTGGCAAATCCCACCACAGAACCAACTATTTATCTTCAATGACCAGCAAACATCTAAAACATCTAAACACTGAGCACAGGGATGTGTTTAGGAGGTGAATCTCATCCTCCTGTCTTTCCTGAAAGGATGAAGGAGAGAGGAAGAAGCTCCTAAGGAGCAGGAGAGCCTGTACAAGGCATCCCTCAACTACCTGCTCCTCTAAGCAAGTCTTGGAGCTGGTACTCTTCAATTCTGCATTCACAAAGACTCAAATAAAGTTTGAAAGCCTGAGAAGTTGAATATGTTAATAACATGAACTCTTTGGACTCTTGGTCAATTGTCAGCTTAATCCCAGATGCCTGGAAGGCATCAGTGTAATTTATTTATTCTTTTTATTATATAGAAGGAAAATTATATTAAAAGACGAAGCCGTGGAGGTTCTGAATAGGAGATTGAACTCAGCCCCACCACAGCTCATGAGACACTGTAACATTAAGGAATTCCTTGCACCTGAGCTGCCCGCGGCTACAAAAACCTCCCCTTGGTGCTGTGGTATCTGAATAATATTCAGATGATAAAGGACGTTTTCTCTTATTTATGCATTCTGGAGTAATAGAAAATGACAAGGGCATTTGGGGAAAAATGAATAGAAATGCTGGGAGTGCACAAGGAGTTTTGGCACTGGCAGTCACCCTGTACATCCCCACCAAGTCAACTGAGTTTGGGAGCTGTGGGTAGCTTTAAGGTGTTCACAGGAGAGGTTGCAAAAGTCAAGAAAAAAAATCAGATTATTATATTCTTGGATGAATGGGAGTCAAATAGGTAAGAAAACAGGAATATTTCTGTCTTCCTCCCATCTTCCTTCCTCACTGTCTCAGATACCAAGTAACTGGTGTTGGTTTGCCATGCAGAAATGTGCTAAACTTTCCTAAAAGGCTTGCTTTTAAGTGGACATCATTCATCATTTATGCTTTCTATTCCCTACACACAAGCAAAATCCTAGGGGGAAAAATGAGGGAAATGTGAGGAAAAAAAAAAAACCAAAAACAAACCAAAAAAACACAAACCAACCCAAATAGAAATTTTCAAAAGACAGGAATGTCAAACACTCCATGAGATCTAATTAGGATTTTGTCCCCATGAATTCTGTGAGGTCTATGCTCATATGCTAAAGTAACACATCACAAGGTCAAAAAAGAAGTAACAGTTTGGCTTGGAAATGGGAACTAGGTGAAAGAAATGTTGCCTATGCCCTGCTTTCAGTAACCCAAAATGCACGTGATGCTCTTTATGGTCAGCCCCTGGGGGTCCTGGAGAAGGACACTCTCCAGAGCTTATTTCTCCTGTCATGGATGAATCCGTTACTGAGAAATACAGAATCATGGAATATCCTGAGTAGGAAGGGGCCCACAAGGATCATCAAAGTTCAACTCCTGACTCTGCACAGGACAGTCCTGAGAATCCCACCCTGTACCTGAGAGAGTTGTACAAACATTAAGTTGAGCTCTGGCAGCCTTGGGGCTGTGACCATTCCCTGGTGAGCTTGTTTACTGCCCAACCACCCTCTGGGTGAAAAACTATTCCTTCATACCCAGCCTAAACCTTTCCTGACACAACCTCATGCCATTCCATTGGTTGACATCACTGTATGAATGGATGGGATCATTTCAGAGCAGAGTTAGAGAAACTTGACACAAAAACAGGACTATACTGAACCTGACATCCTGTGGACATCATCCATACAAGCCTAGGGCAAGCAACTCATTACCTCATATATGCTAGTGAAAAACCAATAAAAAAACCAACCAGGACTGACCAGGGCTAGCAGGAAATATGGGAACTAAAATTTAAAAGAAAACAAAAAGTGTCAGATCAAACTTTACAGACCTAAATTCCCTCTGCCCCACCAGCATAAGCACTAACAACCCTTCTCCAGAAGATGCCCAGCACATATCTGCATTTTCACCTGCTATGCCACTTCTGTTCCTGCTCAGGGATACAAGTGCAGGGTTTAAGGAAGGATCATATTGGAACAAGTTGGTGACTGTTGTTGACTGGTTCCCAGATATCAGTGTCACATGGACAGCAGCATCCTCTGTCCCCTAGGAAGAGAGAGAAGGGAAATGTCAGAGATAAGAATGAAACAATTTAAAAAAAAAAAGTTATTTCCTATATTCCTGCATCTCCCATACATAAGTCAGGGTCATGGCACTGATGAAACATTCACATACACCAGACTCTACTTTAATGTTTACAGTTAAATTTTCAGTTGATTTTAAAGAGCATCTATAAAGATTTAGAAACCTTAAAACAATCCCAGACTATGCAGATTCAGATTTGCTATTTCCATACAGGTACATTAAACTAGTAAATAAAATCCCAGACTAACTATGCAGTTTTTAATTTGCAATATTCTTACTAAATTAAGGAGCTTGCTTTTTTCACTGGTTTTCATAAATCTCCTATTATTCTATTTTTAAGCTTGTCTAATCTGTAGAGTCTACAGTAAACTGCCCCACAGCCAAGACTTGGGGGGAATTTTTTGCCCTTCCCCTAGTGTAGCTCAGGCCAGGAAAACATAGGAAGGCAGACTGGCTTCTGACTGCTCCCCAAGGTGTGGTTTCTTACCCGAGAAGGAACTTGACACTGAATTCTTGTTGAATTTCTGCCCTCCTCCAAAATTGGGCAAGGCTGGGATCCAAACAACACTGCATTTACCCCTTCCAGATTGGTCCCCCTGAGGGTCACTCTAAGTCCTCCTAAAACAAACAATTATTCCATGATATTCAATATATAGGATATTTTAATATGTCAAGTATTCTTTGTTTATAGATGACTACAAAAAGCAGTAGAGTCTCTCAGCTGAGCTGGTGATGATCTATTCCACCTTGCTGTGCCTGGCACCCTCTCTTGCACCAGAGATCCTTCTTGCCCTATTTGAATTATTTGAATTTGAATTATTTGAATTCTTCTCCGTGATACAAGGCTACTGGGTTTGTTTCTCGGTTTATTTTTTAATGACATACTTATTTAAACCAGCAAGCCCTGGCCTGTGATCTCCCCCTCAGACAGATCCTCAGCCCCAGAACAAAATAAGGAAGGAAGGAAGAAGCACTAAGAATGGAAAATGAGCTTAACGCAGCAGGTGCTCTCACAGTTCAAACAGCTGCCAAGCTCCCTGCTGTCAGAAAAGCCTGTAGCATGTGTCTAGGAAACTTGGGGTAGAAAGGGGACTTGGCAGGGCTCGAGACTTGGAGTTGTGAGGGAAGTCACGGAGGGATTCGTTCCGTGGAGCGCTGAGCGAGCTCAGTTCTCCTTCGTGCCAGACGGAGCCTCTCCAATCCCTCGCGGGATCGCGCCCGACACAAGTCAGACTTGTGCTTGATCTTTCTTCAGCATCCAATTCCAAAGAGTCAAGGTGCCCCTTTGCTTTTCCAAGCAATTAGAAGACTCAGGGATATTTCGAAGAGAAACAGGAAAGAGAACAGGAGTGGGCATTAATGGCAATTCTAAGCTGGAGTTTGTGCTTTGAAGCAATTCAGAGAAACTTTTTTTAAAAAAAAGGAAATGTTGCTTGAAACGTAGAGCTTTTCTCTAGTTCTCAGCACTGCAGTTTTAGGGTTATGGCTGAACAGACAGGCACTAATTAATGCAGTGTTTATTTGTATTTATTAACACGGCTATATTGTAAACCGACTGAGCTATTATCCCTCTTTTCATGTGTGATGTAAGCAATCCTCTACGTTAAAGTAATTGTATATTAATGACAAATTCCCTTGTATGCTTTCCTAAAATTACCTATTCCTGCTAATTCTTTAAACCACCAGAGAATTATAGTTTAGTCTTGATTTCCTGTGGCTGGCAGCAAATCCAGGCCAACAAGAGCAATCAGATACATTAACAGCAAGCTTCTGCTATTCACTGGAACATGAGAGTATCTTTAGAAAGGCATTCCATGCTTCTAGAGTTAGGTCATGGGGATCCCCCAGCATGGCACCACTGAGACCAGGGATATTTTGACAAGAGGGAGCTGAAGCAGCAAAGTAAAAGGTGCTCCATTGCCTTCCTGTCCTGTCACATTAAATTTGCAGAGTCAGAAAGAGCAAGAAGTGAAAACTGAAGCCACTTGCTGATGGAAGAGCTGTCTGATAAGGAGCTTCAGATTTAGAGTTCAGAATCCACAAGTGTTGTGTAAAGACTGATGCTGTTAAATTTTGATATCTACATTATATCTATATGCAGTGAAATACTGCCTGTGTGCACTTTACAATGAGATTGAAGAGAGGTATTTGAAATGGGAGAAATTAAAAACACAGATGGAAGCTGTAATTCTTTCCAATTATAAGCATTCCAGGCACATGTAATGTAAGATAGCATTATACTTGCTTTCTTTTTAATGAGTGACAGATCACTGTAATTGAGAGGAGTGGATTTGCCAGCAAAGGAAAGGAGAAGCAAGGCCCAATCACTAAAATTTGCCATTGCTGGATTGTTTTTAGACTTGTTTGGAGGTGTTTGGGTTTTCTATGAATTAGAAGTGATTCTTAAACTTAGTGTGCTATCACCATCTCATTAGGGGGAAAAAAATGGCAGTAAAAGAGTTAGAATAGTTTTCTTCCCATGCAAAAAAAAAAAAAAAAATAAAAAGCAAAAAAAAAAAAAAAAAAAACCCTCCTCTCCTCCAATTAAAAAAAAAAAAAAACAAAAAACCCCCCCCCCCCCAAATAAAAAAAAAAAAAAAAAAAAATCCCCCAAACCGGAAGGACAGAAAAATGTTGCCATAACTTCCAGCTTAGGTACCCTGTGTTATTCCAAGTCCATCCCATGCTCGTCATGGAGAGGTTTACAGGCCATCATTCGTTTTCTCTGGCTGCTGCAAAGTGGCCAAGCACGGCACAGTCAGATCTCCAAGCCACATGTCTGAGCTGCACTGAGGGCAGTACTGCTCTCAGTGGTGATTGTTACTATGATCTCAAAAATAAAATAAGGAGATTTACAGAAAAATGACTGGGTAACTTTACTGCCAGAGTAGACTTGGTTCATGCTGTTTCTGCTGCATTCCTTGAAAACAAGGGAAAATCTGAGACTGTCCTTCACTGTATAGCCCAGGTATATCAGGAGTGTTTGCCACATTTTTCATTGGGTTGAGGAGACTCCTTCCTCTCAAAAAAAAAATTCTTTCCAGCTCTTTCCAGGTATGGAATTTATCACTCTTTATTTCCTCTTCTATACCTCTATCCTTCACAGAGAGGAGGTATAATGGGAATGGAAGGAGATTCAGTTTAGCTTTATCTTTCTTTTTTAGTTTTTTCTTTTTTAGTTTCTTAGCTCTGTGCCTAAATACAGTTGAGTTTTCCATTTTATTCCTCAGAACATGAATTTTCCAATGGGGCTGAGATTAACCATTCAGTGATTTCACAGTTATATAATCATAGGATCATTTAGTTTGCAAAAACCCTCTAATATCAGTAAGGCCAGCCAGTAACCCAGCACTGCCAGGCCCAGGACTAACCCATGTCCCCAAGTGCCCATGTCCCTGCACATTTTTCCAATCCCTCTAGGAACGGTGACTCCACCAATGCCCTGGGAACCTGTTCCAGTGATTGGTAACCATTCCAGTGAAGAAATTTTCCCTAATACCCACTCTAACTAGGCCAGATTAATTCAAATACTACAAAGCTACCTGTCCAATGAATACGGGAGGATGAGTAGGAAACACTAATGATTTGCTGAAATAAATGTGTGCGGATTTGAAAATATAATTGCCAAGCAAAACTACTCAGAAAACTGGTTGCCTGCACAAAAAGCAAAAGAGAGCCTATCGGTCTTTAGGTCATTTTTGGCCATTCTTTGGGGCACACACAGTGTGTCCAGCCACAAATTTCTTCTTCACCAGGTGAAAATCTTGGTAGTGAGAGTACAAAGAGCCAAACCACGCCATGACAAGGAAGAAGCAGGAGCAGCTCCCTTGGAGGGTTCACACCTACCGATCTCTGAAGCCGAAGGAGGTTCAACAGCTCCCAGCGCTGGCTGGACTGTGAGGAAGATCCCCTGTCCTGTGGGGGCCCTGAGGGCGAAGCCATGAGGTGTCACCAGCAGCGTCACCGGGTAGGTCCCCGCCGGCAGCCTCGGCACCCGGCAAACCACCTGGGTTTGGTTCAGAGCGGTGACGTGGCAGCTCCTGTTGTTCACCTCCACCTGCAGGCCCGGCTGCTCCTCACCGAAGCCATCTCCTCTGAGAACCACTGTGGCCTGGGGCCCTTCACCTGAAGGAATATAATCATCAGGGTGACTCATGAACTTTGGCCTAGCAATGCCTGTGGGAAATCGAGGCACGGAAAATTCTCAAAACGCTGTGCGTGCAGGCCCAAACACCGAAATGAATACAGGGTTTGACCTGAGGCCTTGGAAAAGGCTTACAGCTTTAGAGACCATGAGCAAGAATGTGGATTTGTAATATAGATAGAGACATATTAAGCTAGGTAGTGGAGCGTTTTAAGGTTTTAAAGTTAAGATATAGAAGTAGTTATAAAGGTAATAAGAAGTTTTAAGGTGTAGTTCTGTAGGATTGTGTATCACTACGTGACTGGATAAAAAAGTCCACACTGCGGCAGGACATGCGATACAGTTTAATTAGCTATTGGTGTGAAAATTAAAACAATAGGTGTGCCAATAGTTCATTGGCTCATAAACCTTTAAACCCCCTTGTAACCTGTGATCTTCTTTCCACTGACCACAGACAATTGACCTCTAACTTATGTGGTGAAGATGTTCTCACCCTTCATGAGACTGAGGCAATAAATCATGCTTTAAACATCTCTCAGTGGTCCTGTCTCTCTTAATATCCCAACAAATGCCCAGAATTTAATTTCAGCCAACAGTTAAAAGGTTTTTACCAGCTTCAACAGGACATCCTAAAATCTACACCCCTGGTGATACCTCATTGTTCCACATAACAGCAATTCCTGCCTGTCTCTGTCCAGCTGTTATATTTTTCCTTCAATTTTTATTAAAAAAATCTTGAGCCAAGAGCAGGTTTTTGCTTTAGGCATCAAACCTGCCATTGTTTCTCTCCCCTTTATGCCTCTACCATAGAATCACAGAGTGGTTAAGGTTGGAAAAGACCTCTGAGATCACCTTTGTGTTCATCACTAAACCATGTCTCCAAATGCCACATCCACAAGACTTCTGAGCCCTTCCAGGGACAGTGACTCCACCACTGCCCTGAGCAGCCTGTGCCAGAGCCTGACAACCCATTCAATGAGGAAATTTTTCCTAATAACTATTCTAAACGTTTCCTGATGCACGTTAAGGCCATTTCCTATCATCCTATTTCTTTGTCCCTGGAAGAAGAGACCAAGCCCCACCCGGCTGCACCCTCCAATCAGGGAGTTGTGGAAAGAGAGAAGGTCACTTTGAACCTCCTTTTCTCCAGGCTGAGCCTCCCCAGTTGCTCCTGCTCAGACTTGTGCTCCAGACCCCTCCCAGGACAAACTTGTACACTCAACATGTCTGGAACTGGAGCGGATCAGAAGTGACCCGTAAAAGCGCGGTTTCCATAAAATCAAAAATCTATGAAAGGATACACATACACATGAAATCACCAGCACCAGGCAGATCTTTTTCACAGAATTTATGCCATTGTGTTCAGACACCAGGCCCCATTACCTGATGAGTACTCCACGTCTCTGACTATGGGTGTCAATTCCCGGCTGAACTGGAAAGAACACGAGCCAGAACAGTTTGCAGGGACATCGTTCACCATCACCACCACCTGGAGACAGACCAGAGGGTTACCTTAAAGCTGGTAAGGGAACAGAGGTGTTTTCTAGAGCCACAACTGGGTCACAGATGCTGGTAGCCACCCTGAGCTACTAAGAGCACTCAGTGCTAGAGCTAGGCGCAAACAGAGAGCTCTTCACCCCTCTGCAGTCCCACTGAAAATTGAATTGCAAACTTAAATAGCAAATTGCTAGGGCTCATCCAAGGCACAGCAGAGCACAGCTTTGGATGCTGCATCTCCAGCCTGTCTCCCACCATCCTGGGACCCATATCTCCTCAAACTCCTGTTCTTCCAGCAACCCATTGAAGATTGTTCTTGCCTTCCCTCAGTTCTTTCCACTTTGCCTTGGGAATAAATTTATTATGTTAAAGCCCCCTGGAAGACTAATTAAAATGAAACCCACAATGTGTCTTCTCAACATGCAGCCCTCAATTTTATTTTTGGCCCTTGTTGTTCGCTCTGAAGGAAAAAAAATGGGCTGTTACCTTGATTATCTAAAAGAGATATCAAGAAGTATCCCTCCTAAAATCTTGATATCTTTGAGGAGTCAACTGGCAAAGGATAGGGCATAAAAGAGTCCCTCTTTATCTCTCTCCAGGTGTTAAGGGTGTGCCAGGAGAATTCACCAATGCCTGCAAAGTATCTGTCCCAAAGAAATTCAAGGAGCACAGAGTTGCTTGGACAGAGACACAATAACTAAAGGACTACTTTTACATCACTAGAATAAAGCTTCAAAAACAACCAGAAAATCTGTTTGCTGCTGCTGGTCTTGTTTTACTTGGGCTATTTGAGGGTTTGTGCAGCACAGATGGAAAAGATGTCATAGGTGACTGAGTCACTGGAAGAAGAGCAATTCTCATGGCTGGGAACCAGGCTCATGAAAAAGGCAGGATGGCTTGGCCCCAGATGTTACACAGCTGAGCTTGGAGCACATCCAGCATCACCCTGTTATGGCCAGAGTGCCTGTGAGTCTGCTGGAAACAAAGCCAGCAACAGCCAAAGTTCTGCAGCATCTGAGAGCAGAGCTGGAAACACATTTGTCCATTCAGCAGACTGGGATGATTCCTCCTTCAGCCTGTAGCTCTCCTATCTCTCTCTTCCTTCTTGGAGAATTGAAACCCAGAGAGGTTCAGGACTTGCCTAACTAACAGATGAGTATCCCAGCCACCAACTCATTTATTTTGCCCATCAGTGTAAGAGAGTGTTGCAGGTGAATTGTATAATTCCCAGTTTGGTGCCCAGCACCACAGGACCCACCAAGGTTAAGAGTTCAGAGATTTTCATCCCTTCGTCACTGCTTCTGAAAAAAAAAAATTTTGTCTTCCATCACCCATGATCACCATTCTCTCTACCTGCAACAGCTCTTGGAGGGAAGCTCTGCTCCACATACCAGAATATGAGAAATTTATGGCACAGAACATCAGATTCCCGAAAGGTTTTTTTTTGGCAGAACAAGGTGCTCAAACACTTGTGAGACTCCTGGAACTACACAACCCTGCTGAATCAGTGAAAAGTGTGAGAGCACGTCAACTCACCTGTGTTTGGTTATGGAGGGTGGCAAGCATGTCCCCAAATATTGGTCCAATAAACACACCCCCATCATAAACCACACGAGTAGAAACAGTTGGCTTCAGGCCAGTGAGGTTTTCAGCAGATACCTGGCAAAGATCAAGGAATTTAAGTTTCTCATCCTTTTCTGTCCTGTGATTTTAAATTAAAGCAGAATCTTTACAAGCAAATAACTCCTGGAAACTTCTCACCCTTCTCCCATGAATCATATCTCCACCTCTAAATCTTCATTACTCAAGGTTACACAATACCTTGTTCCCACCTGCACCTTGCAGGTAAAGAGATAACAAAGAAATTCAGGAGTCAAGTTTGTAAATAAACTTCTAATACCCAATAATATAACTTGGATTTAGACATGGAAAGATCTTCTCAAAGACATTACTTTAGGTGAAACAAGGGCCTGTGCAAGAGCTGAAGATGCAATTCAAACTTTTTTCACCCTCCAGGCCAACATCTTGAGCACTGGAATTTGTTGAAAATAACATCACACTTTTAGGAGCTGAATATGCAAAGAAATACTGTTTTCTTTTGAAGTAGGAAGCATCTCAGTCCTTTTTGAGTCCTCACTCAAAAAGACCATTCTATCTGAAGCAAAACTAACATGACAAATCTTGGGATGGAAGAGTGCAAAGTGAACCTTCACCTGAGACTTATGAGAATCGGATACGAAAAGAGATAAAATAGTTCTCAGAAAAATACCTTCTTGGCAAATAAATTATGCCACAAATCTGTGATGAGCTACAGTTACTGTACTGAAACCTTAATGTAGATATAATTAATGAAGATTTCATTTCAGTATACCAGCCCTTTGCTGTGCAGAAATTACACTCAAGTCTCCTGGTTTTGAATCACAGACTTGATATAATTTCTTCTCCTACAACTGTTATTTTTCTCC
>VYZR01002404.1:14064-24287 GCA_013400675.1 Oxylabes madagascariensis | reverse complement strand
CACTGCTTATTCTCACTCTGCGATGGCTCTCCCGCCTTTGGGTGGATAACAAAGAGCAGGAGCACGGCTGATCTGCCAGGTGTGAGACTTTTGTATTTGCAGTAGTTCAGGCTGTAGGAAGCTTGGCTTTTCTCTCCCCCTCATCCTCTGTCTAGCACAACAAGATCAGAGTACAAAAGAAAGGGAAGAAGCAGGAGACTGTCCTCGCCTTCCCTTGCTGGCCCTTGGCCACAACGTGTTTGCTCAGGCTGAGCTCATTATCGCCTCTGGGCTAGTCCCAGGGTGGCTGGGGTGAGAAAAGCCTCCTGGGAAGTGAGAAGGATAGGCGGGATAGGGTGCTTGGGAATCACTTATCAGTGGAACAGCTAGTTCATATCAATTAGATTAAATTGCTTCTTGCTCAGCCCTGCACCTAAGATCACCACATTTCTGTTACTTTCCCTGGGAACATATATGGATTTAGTTTAGAATGGGGTAAATAGAACATGCTTCATGGTTGATTTTTGATACAGGCAAGCTTCACAAATATGTGTACCAAATGTATATCAGAGCCACTGGACACAAATCCATCTTTAGTAGTAAATCATATTACTCAAG
The DNA here is from genome assembly GCA_013400675.1 of Oxylabes madagascariensis. Classification (NCBI taxonomy): domain Eukaryota; kingdom Metazoa; phylum Chordata; class Aves; order Passeriformes; family Timaliidae; genus Oxylabes; species Oxylabes madagascariensis. The sequence goes on along the minus strand of VYZR01002404.1, from coordinate 23,690 downwards.
AATAAAGTATTTTCTTTTCTATGCTAAAGGATTCCTAAAACATCCTCTCCATAATACAGAACACAGTGCTAGCAATTTGAAAGGTAGGATTTCATTTTCACTATCTTCACTATTGATACAAAACCTGTTCCTTTTCCCCATTTTTTCCACATCCCATTTATTTTACTAATATTCTGCAATATGGATGTGATTTTTTTTCCTACAGGGACAAAGAACTATTATAAAATAAGCATGCACCAAGAGTACCTTGGGTTTGATGTTTTCACGGTCAGGAGGCAGGGAAAAAGACACTGGTGAAGTCAGCTCTCTGGGTCTTGATGGCAGTGTGCCTGGTGACTTGTCTGAGATGGGAGATCTGCACTTTAACACTGATGAGGTGGCAAAATGCTCAGGTTTCGGAGAGGAGGACTTAGACCTAAAATTTGCTTCCACCAATGAAGTATTAAATCGCAGTGGATGGGAATTAATATTATCATTTTGTGGAACCAGTGGAGTAGAGTGAGGCCGTGGGAGAGACCACTGCTTTGAAATGCTAGAAGGGGTAGGAGAGGAGGTACTAATCTCCTGAACAGATGTTTGGGGTGAATCTGATTTAGATCTAGAAGGCGAGTGCAAAAGACTTGGGGAAGGAGATGAGTGTTTTCCTATGGTAGGAGACAATGCACCACTAAGAGTGGTAGAAGAAAGCAAAGGATATGACTGGCAAGTAAAGATGGGTGAGTAAGTGTGTACCCTCTGAGATTTCTGAGGTGCCCAGGACCTGGAGGCAGAGTACTCCAGCCCTTCTGGAGAAGGGAAGGTGGGGTACACAGGAAAGGAAGAGGGAGCTGGGGCACAAGGAACAGGCAGTGTAGACTGCAAATCTGGAGAGGCAACTGATCTTCTATGGGAGGAGACAGGGGATGACAAAGAATTTAGGCAGTCTGGAGAGAGTGATTGGATGGGAGGGTGCTTTTTAGGAGAAAGGGACCTCGCTCGAGGGGTGAGATGAGGCTTGGAAGGTGAAGGCAGATGCTGAGCCCATCCTGAAAGCCAATAATCTTCTTTGCTGGGAGAATCTGGCCTTATAGGAGGGCTTGAAACAGATTTCTTGGGGGTTGGGGGAGTTGTTTTAAACTTTTGATCTATTGCAAGTGTTGAGGAACTAAGGGAGCAAGGGGAAAATGTGGGACAAGAAGCAGGAGAAAGTGGTCTCTGCTGAGAAGAGCCTGATCTCAAAACAGCAGTTAAGAGAGTCAGTCTGGTTGGCAGAGGGGATTTGACTCCTGACTTGGCTGAATTTCCTCTGGATAATGTCTGTGTGTAAGGCTCATTTATACTACATATGGTCGAAGAGGACCCATAAAGAGAGGGTGGAGACAAAGGTTTAGGGCTAGGAGATAATGAATGTGTTACTACATTTACAGGGAGAGGAGACAGAGCACCCAAACTTTTGGAAGAACTGGGAGATACAGACTGAGCTAAAGATCCTTGAATTTCAGTTGAACATGGAGGATTGGAGGAAAGACTTGGACTCCTTGCCAGAACAGAGGATGTGGTGAAGCCTCCCATTTTGCAAACACATCCAGGGCTATGGAGACTTGGTGTTTGTCGGTTATCAGACAATCGAGGAGCGGAGTACCAACTCTTGGATGCAGAAGAGGATATTTTAGACATTGAGGGAGGTGAACTATGGGAAGCAAACTGAAAGTAGAGAGATGAGTCTTGCTTAGAAAACCTGGTTGGTGACTGCCAGTTGTTACAGGAATCTTCCAGCGAAGAGGCTTGATTCATGTTAACCACGGTACTGCACGCTACTTTCTGATTAATTGGAGAAATTAAGTGGACAGCAGGTGGTTTAGAGGAAAGATGATCAGAGGTGGAAAGAGTAGAAATTAACTGGAGAGGAAAAAAAAAGAACAGAATTGTTAAAATAGGTGGAACTTGTGGAACTGTTAAACACCCCACATTTTAGTCTTGTGGTCATGCGAATAGGGTTTCCATTAGTACTGCTGTGTGGGTTAAAAGCATAGGGCTGTTCTAAGCTTGGACATAGAACCTGATGGATAAGGTCCTCACGGGGAGGTGACTGAGGCAGACAAGCTATGTGATACTTTGGTTTTATGACACCTCAGTTTTGTTGATATAAACAAGTTTCAAGGCTACAGTATTTTTCATTTTAGGTAAAACCCAAGACAGTAGTGCCATGAGTGTCTGGAATCATGTGATGCCATCCACATTATATAAACACAGTGGAAGGCAATAAAATTGCAATAATGTCCCATCTCACTTTGCCAGTTCAGTGGAAAGGAGCCTTTCTGAAAATAGGATTCAAGTGTTCTTTTTCTCGTTCAGTAAACAACCCCTCCTGCAACACTGTGATATCAGAATGAGAAATTTGCTTGGAACTACTTAAATCAGACATTCAGTCTGCTTTTCACTTCTCCTGTCATTCACAGAGCAGAGCATTTGACAGTTTGCAGGCATGTAAGAGTTCTTATCCCCTTCTCCACAGTCTTTTGATACACTAATAAAACAGTAATGAGCTCTTTCATGAGTGTCTTTCTTCTTGGGTCTATTCTAATTAGGATTTGTCAAAACTAATTAGAGCATACAAGTATATTATCAACCTGTTATACAGTTTCATGCTTTTAAAGAAAGAAATTCTCTCAAAATCTTCCAAGTTATTATAATGCTGAAATTAAAAACTGAGATATACACAATATGAATAAAACATACCAGTATGAAATACTGATCAAAGTCAACTGTAAAACCAAAAGGATACAAATTGTCACCTAACATTTGACTGAGCAATTTGAAAGCAGAGAAATTGACTCTAATTTCATCAAACTTGATGTAAATATAAGAACACCTATTTAACTACTGTTAAATATCCTGAAAATATTATGCAGCTCTACAAACAACAATTATACCATTCAGTTTCAACACATGACTTGCTCATGGCTGTGGCTTAGCCTATGAATTATATTTTTAATATATATGTTGTACCATAACAGAGAGGAATAATGATGATGATGAGGATGATGGTGATTATATACATATGTAATAAAGTATTGATGTAATGTATTATGTAATATAGTATTGATACATCACAAAACAAAAATAAGAACAAAACAGCTCATTTTCAAGTGAAAGCACATGCTCGAAGAAGCTGCAAGAGAAGAGCAAGGCTTAAAAGTTTTCAAGGGCAAAACTAGGCCTAAATATAGACTAAACACATACTTCAAAACCTTATTAGACCTTATAACTTAAAATCAGTGAGCTCTTCCTGCTAAATGGTATCATACAAACAGCAAGCCTTTTAAACCAAAGACAGTTTCTGCATAAGGTAACTTCAGAAAAGCCAGGTCAATGCTTTGATTTATAGGAATAAACACAAAATACCTGAATGCCTTTACAACAACACTAACTTCCCTTTGTTTTATATATGTGTTAAGGGGTCCTATTTCAAAGTGGAAATTCAACAGATGTATACAGGGCAAATATTGGAATATAAAAATAAATGTTGTTTACATCATTGTACCTATATTCTATTGGGTTGAGAAATTAGTTCTCTTGCTGAAAATGCTGCTAATTAAGAAGAAGCAAAAATACTGGAAATTGAGAATAATTTACCAGTATTTAATCATTATGAAAAAATATTATTAAATATGTCATGAAAGATAAAGTTATTTAATGAGTTGAAAAGCAGCGTGGTAATAAATCTGATAATTTGGAGCAGCCTCCTGAATTTAATAAAGAATTCTGAAAGTTAATCAACTACCAAAACAGAGATGGGGTATGAAATCTCTATATTTCAAAATAGAACAGATACATTTCCCTTACAAAGACAACAGATTAAAAGAAAGTGAGGAATGAATATGAAACTTCATAACAAAAGCACAGGATGTGCACTGACTTCTAATTAGTTAAAATTTAATAAGATTTATAAGCAGCTACAAAAATGTTCATGGTAACAGATAAAAAATACGCTCCTGCAAGTAAGATAAAACCATTTTGCAGTACTCTTCCAGTTCAAATACCACTGAACATTTACGTGCTGAGATAATTCAGCCATTAATCAAGTCTTCAGAAATCATTTTGCTACTGAAACAAAATATTAATAACCACATCTATAGATGATCAACTTCTTATTTATAGGATCAGGAAATCATAATCAAAGTGGGTTGGAAGCGACTTCCAGTGGTCATCTAGTCCAGCCTCCTACTCAAAGCAGGGCTCTCACCAGCACCAGTGGCTCAGGTCAGCTGTGGCCGTGTCTCCTCAGTCTCCAGAGCTCTAATGGAGCTCCAGCACCCCCAGGCAGCCTGTGCCAGTGCTGCACCACCTCCCTCTGAGGAAGCTGCTTCAGATGTCCCGATGGGATCTCCCACGCTGTGATTTGCTGCAATTTGCAGCCATTGCTGCCTCACCTGCCCCTGCAGAGAAGAGTTTGGCTCTGTCCTGTCCGTAACTGCCCTGCAAGTGGTTCTGGGCAGCTCCCAGATATCTCCTTGGCTGTCTCTTGGTGGGAGTCAACAAAGCCAGCTCCTTCAGCCTCAGCGCATACCTGCCCCAGACATATTTATACTTTTTTGCTGGACTCCATTCCCTTCCTCACATCTCTCTTGAATTTGAGGGTTGCTGGCCATCAAACTGAGCATGGCTTTACAGTTGCAGTCTCAACAGTGTCAGGTGAGATATAATAACTTCCCTCAGTCAGTTTCTCTACTGGTTTAAAACCCTCCTGCAGGTGAATTAGATTAGTGCAGAAGAAGTGAGTGACCAAACTAGATTTGTGTTTCTTTGGTCTGTGATTCAACTGCAAGCCTTTTTCTCTTCTTGTGAGCACCTCAGATATACATGTCCCAAAAATGTATGAAGAAAGTTGAAATAGGTGGCAAGGTTACATTAGCACAAAGGGATAAAGGCACTTGAAAGATCTTGATGCCTCGTATTTAATCATGCCAGAATTATCAAAGTGGACATAATATTAGTATTGAGCCTTGTCCAGGAGACCTTCAGCACATTTGAAATGGCAGGACTGAGCAGGACATAAGGCAAATGGTCATTCTGGTGAGGTCACATTGTTTTGGAAGGGCACAAAAGATGTGGTTAGTTATACCAGCAAGACCCTGAAAGATGTGCTGGTCAAACAGGAAAAGGAAAGACTGTGCAAATCAAGAGCCCAAAAGGCAGAAATTGTGTCTGAGTGAATCACAATTTAGACCTGATCCTGGGCCCAGTTAACCATGCTTTGATCTCAGTAGAATCTGCTTATAGATAGGAAAAAATAAAAACAAATTATCTACAAAGACTGAAACCTGAGAACCAGAAAGTCAGGAGGTAACACTGGAAACTGCAGAAAACTTGAAAAAATCCCTGGAGACAACACAGTAAATCAGACTGTGAGCTGAGACCCAATTAATATAAATGCTATTTAGAACAGTCCAGTTTTTCCCAACAAGGAAGCTGCATTGTCAAAGCAATGGCAGGAGTTTATAGGGACTCCTGACTTATTTGTCTGGAAAAGCCAAACCAGATGGTACTCAATGGACAGATGAATGTTAAGTGACTTCGAGTAACTAAAAATCCTTCCAGTTACTGATCCCCCACAGCGCGTCAAGAAATTTCTACAAGTTGTGCTCATGCCCTGACATTCAAGGAAGGAGACATCCCGCTCAACCCAAGGGGTAAATTCCCAAAGGCAGGAGTCAGCCTGACTCTCTCTTGCATGGCTAGATGCTCTTTAACATTAAAAAAAAAAAAAAAATCCCCAACACAATATATAAACATTAAACTATTACCAAAAAGTTCCAAATGTGACCAGAATAACAGATTATTCTTTTCAGACTTTGAATATAGCATGGCATTTTCCAACATCAGTCAGGACCTCTATGTCTCATAGAACAGAAATTTACTTTTTTTTAATGCTTTCCTTTTTTCCTTCTGTTTAAACAAAGTCAGAAACAAATGAAGCTGAAAGAGCCCTCTGGGTCAATTAGAGTGATCTCCTCGGCAACACAATGGTCCCCAATACTGGTCCTTGCTTTTTTCACATCTGACAGGAAACTCATCATCTAATTATGCTTTTAAGTTAACATAATGCTATATGCAATAACTCGTAAACAATACTGCCCTTATAATCGAAGAACTGAAAAGGTAGTCCATATATGGAATCCTTTGTAAAAAGGAAATGTACCAACAGATAAACTATGCATCTCTCTAATTTTTTCGTAGTTTTCCCTTCTTGTCAGAAGTGATGATCCTTCATTAGATAACAAGTCAGAAAGAGTGATGCCTAAGGAAACACCTTTGAACCAGAACAACAGTAAAAGGCAGCTTAGTAAAAATATCTTTTTATGAAGCAATAGAGATGGCTAAAGATACTGAGATAATGAAGACTGAGGAAGTATAGTCTTGAAATCTTGGGACTAAAGAATAATGACAAGATATGCAATTACCCATATTACATAATGCCTCTCTTTCTGTTCAGTTAGCAAAGTTGGGCTTAATTTCTTCTTCTGTGCAATCTTTATCTTCTGTTACCTCACCAGCCAAACCTCTCTTTACTTCTCAAGTCACCAGAAGCCTAAGAAAGATCCAACATAGGAACTCTTCTGTATAGTATTCCAAAGTTCACCCAGTTTCTGTAAAAGGTTTTTAAAAAAATACCCAAGTAAGCCTGAACATTGCTAAAGTAAATTTGTATTTCCTCAGGACAAGTATTCTCTTACAGGATGCTTCCTCTATGCATGCTTACCTATGACTTTAACCTTCCTATGACTTCAACCTTCCTCATGGAAAATTCTCACTGACTTTACTGGAAGTTTCTCAGAAGAAATGAACATTTCATACTGCTGTTAATCCCAAACCAGAGTGGATTTCTTATTCACAATGTCTTCAATCAAAAATTAACACTGAATTTGATGAAAAATTGAGTGGCAAAAGTATTTCAACACAAGATAGGCAATCCTATTAATTTTCAGAAACAAAGTAGCTATGCTTAACATTTGTTTTTAAATTATCAATGAAGAATTGCATTTTCAAATGATGGTAACCAAGTCAAGGTCAAAGGAAATACCTGAACGTATTTCATGGGAGAAGGATGTTGCTATTTTGCTAAAGGTGGAATTTTCCATTGCATATACACCCTTCAATATATATCAGTGTTCTTCCCAAGATGGGAGACATTAACTTTTCATGCAGTAGTTTGGATTGATGCATTTTGTAAATGAAACATTTCAAAGAGCCCATTTGGAAATGCCCAGGGAGACTTGAGAATTTAATAAGTCAATAAATGCACCTATAAAGATCCTCATAAAATAGATATTTCACCTTCATTAGTTCTTTACACCTGTGCAAAGTCAGGTGTACCAACCAACAATCAGAATAATAGCATTTTTACAGCCTCTTTCTCTTGCATAAAGGACTGCAAGAGGTGCTGAGGAGAAAAAAGAATCTAGGTCCAGGAAGTCTGATGCTAATAATTCAAATGATCTCAAGGCTCATTGATTTCAATGACCTTACCCAATTAACACTAGCTAGGAATCTAACATCTCCTGATTAACTTGCTGTCATGATGAGCTGCTCTTAAATGACGGAATAGATCTGCCTCATCTGCTGCACATTCACACCAGAATCATACAGAGGCAGCAAGTCAGAAGGGTTGGGCCACCTCCTTAAGGTTCAAATGTTACAGAAATGGCCAATGAAAATGTTTATTAAAGAAAAAGTTGACCATGCTGCTGTACAAACTGGCTCCATATCCTGAAAGCAAAGGTTATCTCTAAAGAGTTTGTTACCTGATGTTTTTGTGGATCAGTAGTGCTCTGGGAAAGCGAAACACCTGGAAGATGCCCATCGCCAGGAGGTTTCCCTGCCTCAGTGCCAGGGGAAACATGGGATGTGGTCAGCAGCTGAGCACTGATGGGACTGTAGCCATTGGAAGGCTGATGAACGTTGTTTGAGGCAGCAGCTACTTCATCTTCATCGCCGGAGTCCGTAATCAGGATAAACTCAGCCTTAAAAAGGTCATTCTCCTGCATTTCTCCTTTGCTTGAATTACACCCCAGGGACCGGAAAGCCGTTCGGGTGCTGTCTGTACAGACAGTGGACACACAGTCTTGTTTGGCCCCACTCTTTAAGACCAGCTCATCAGAGACTGTGTCAGACTGCAAAAGATACAAGGAAAAAGATCCCAATTAACTGCACTTTATATGTGTTCCCCAAAATGTGAAGCAATTCTGGCTTTAGCTAGTGGCTCTCTCTGTGCAACTACACAAAAGCGCGGTAGGCAAATGAAGAATTTAGAGTACACAGCAGAAGCCACTTCCCTAGGGAGTCCCAGCTTCCAGCCCCCAGCCAATGCTGAGGGGGCTGCCTTCCCAGCAACTCACAGAGCAACAGGGGGCTCTGAGCACAGCGATGGGCAGACACAGCCAGCACGGGAACCAAGAAGGAGGGTGCAGTCAAGCCAAATGAGCTGTCAGACCACACTACACCAGACACGATGGGAAGGCATCCCGACTGCGGGATCCACGGAGCAGACAATGCTCCTCAGAGGAGTCTGACAGACAAATCTGGGACAAAACCTATACATATTAATGAAGAAACAAAGGCCCTTAAGACAAGGCATTCTCCAAAGAGAGCAAACAGACTCAGAGGTCAGAGAGCTTTACTATATGGTCAAGCTTCGCAGCACAGACCACAATTGTTCTTCATATTTTCTGCAATTTCCACATCCAGTATGTCACTTCTCAAGCATGCTTCAGATGAAAGCAGGAATAGTGCAGACTGCACATATGACACACATATCATTAAATCATTCATTATTGAAACTGCTATTGTAAATCATATTTCCCTCAAAGGAAGAATCAGGTAAATTAATAGAAATATTGTGTACTGCAAGAGGAAGCCTCCAGATGGGGCTCAGATTTGAATTCTGCTTGAGGAACACAGTAATTACAGATTTCTGCTTCACTTGCAGCTCCATGAGTCCTGGAGTTCAGTTCTCTGAAAAATTTTGGACCACAAAAGGGGATATCACCATTATGAGTTTGACAGTGTCATTTTGTTTGTCTCATGTTAGTTGTTGAAATATTGTTCAAGTTCTAGACATTTTAGAAGAGGGACTAATCTGTGCTATGAAGGCCTCACAACTGCATCAATTGCCAGAGAAGTTTCCTCTGTCTAAAGAGAAACACATGGGGATGGATGACAGGAAGACCTGATCCTGCCTTACCCTGGGCATTACTTATAACAAAACCAATACTGAGCAGCTGTGAATGTAACTGATGAGTTAAACCACCTGGGGATAATATTCCAGTGAACGTCTCTTCAACTACATCCATCCTTTGCCCAGACCTACCCTTTTTTGACAGATTGAACACTGAAATGCTGGAACATCTTCAGGTCAGAGGGTTGTGAACTCCTGTGAAAAGTTTATTACATGGAAAAGCACCCAGAACTGCAGCCTCAGCAACGTCCCAGGGAAGGAGCTGTTACACAAAAGCAGAACTGCCATAAGCATTAATATTAACCTGAGGATTGTGGTAGCCTAATGTCGTGGTTTGAGCAGGAAGTTACAGAGGTATGTCTGCGTGAACTTCCAGGGGTTAAATATCAGAAACTCCCAGGGAACTTCC
>VYZR01002404.1:1815-13609 GCA_013400675.1 Oxylabes madagascariensis | reverse complement strand
GAAAGTGAACAGTTAGTAGGAGAAGAAGGGTTTTAAAGTTTCAATTTTTTTTTCCTTTTTTTTCCTTTCATTCTTTTAGTGTGTGTGTTAATAAAACTTATCTGTTCAAACTTAAGTTGGGCCTGTTTTGCCTTTTCTCTCCTAATTCCATCTCACAGCAGTAAAGACACTCAATTTAGCAAATGAGATTTAGTGAACGTGAAACCACAACATTAAATTAGTGTTTCTGCCTGGTTGCAAATCAAACCAGAACACCTTTCAAGCAGCATGGAATAAAATAAGAGGGCATTAAGTGTTGTGAGGCAGGAAAGGAATAACAAACAGAGTTGACTAAAGAAAGGAGAGCCAGTAATGTTGTGCTGCTGGCTTCACTGTTGCAGGAAATTACAGGGACAAGTTTTCAAAAATCAAAAGCTCCCTTCCACTTTGATGCATTACTATGTAGCTATGAAAGGAATTGGCACCTTTCTGGAAGCCACAGCATTGGCATTTGCTGAAACCAGGATCCAGTGAACAACTCCTGGTCAATTTCCACGTGATAACACTGCTTGCACACCACCCTTGCTGTCATGAAGATCTAGAAGGAATCCCCCTCATCTGCCATTGTATGACTGACAGAGGACAGAATTGAGATGATCAAGGGTTTCCTTGATAAAGTCTGCCAAAGGCAAAGCAAGCTATTGATAAGACACTTGCCTTCTCTTGCACAATGATTCCACATCTTGGTAATTAAACCAAGCACAAGCCAAGAAATCATTCAAGGGAAAGAGCTTCAGTTCAGCAATGCTCAGAATAAAATTATCTTTATTTTTTGAAAAAAAAGAAAAAAGAAATGCAAACAAATATCTACCTTATTTACAATTTTTTGGTTGCTCAGATCCTTTGGTTCCTCTGGAATTGTCACAAGGAACTTAGAGATATCCACAACCTCAAAATGAGTTGGAAGTTGTCCAATGGACGGTACAAATGTGAAGGTCAATGGTTTGGTTCCAGATTCTTGAGAAGAGACCTACAAAACACAAAATTAGTTCAACTTCTTTATCCAAATAAAGAAGATTTTTATCTGAGTTGAGATAATACGAATAACATGAAATAATTAATCTACATAACTTACATTATGATCATATGGTCTACTGGTCATTGTTTTAGTGTTTTGGGTTTTTTTTAATTGGCTAATTGTGCATTAAAGCTTTATTTGACAGACCAAATACTGCCTTGGTTATACTCAACATTCTCTATATTCTAGTGGTGTGGCACAGAAGACAGGAAAACTTTTGTTTGATAGCTCGCTATTCTTTCAATTTTCCATAACAAAATCAGAAAACCATATTCAATCCATTTCAAAGCTGCTTTTATCTTTGTTTAACTCCACTTTAGTAGGACAACAATTCAATTACACCAGTGTATCTGGGCAAATTATAGCCCCCAAAATATTTGCTTAACAAAAACCAAACTGGAAAAAACTTTCCTCTGTAAAAAAAAAAAGCAAAAATGTTCATATTTTCTAATGCAAATGCAGCTAATTCTGAGCAATATCTGAAATAAATTGTGATTTACGCATCTTCTCCATTTTCTTTTGGCTTTCCAGCCACATACACCAACTAATTGCTTGTCTATCTGCTTATTTCTCCCTCTCCCTGTTGTCCTACCTCAGTAGGTCTGTGTGTATAGGGCCTGAATGCATCAAAAGACAAAGGAGACTAAACAAAGGCAATTTCACCTAAATGTTCAATTTTATCACAGTGCTCTCCAATCACCTGAATCCCCTTCACAGGAGTTGGAACAGGGAAAAGAAGTCTATATCATCATCAAAGCAACTCTCAGTTGCTTTGCCAGATGTCAGGAAGAGGAACTGCACATGCCTTCACAAGGTAAATCGAGGGAGCCATACCCCAAACCACTGAACCTGACATGTTGACTTTCCCACTGTTTATCAGTGTAAAAAAATTCTTTATTCTGATCCAAAACTATGCAGTACGTTGATTTTCCTTTGTTATATCATCTGATGTAAACCTTATGACTGTTTATTGTCTTTTCAAAGAACCCTAATATACAGAGGCTTGAACTGTATTGAATCATACAGGAAAACAGGATTATCGCTTCAGCTCCTTTTTTTTTTTTTTTCCCTTGCTTGCTTGCTTGCTTGCTTGTTTAAAGTGAAACAAATTGAAGAGCTATGACTCTCATTACGCTTCTTTGTAATTTGCATCCATAAGTAAATAGCAATTATGGAACAGAATGGAATTATGGTTTACATTACTTGATCATCTTGCGGCTGGAACATTAAAATGATGGACACAGATTTCCAGTTTTAAAAATCTCTAGGCAAACATTAGTTACTTCTACTAACAGCTGCCTCCTGGAGTGCTTGGGCAAAACAGAGGCAGCTTATTTGTAGAAATGCTGTAACTATTCTTTCCTCTACATTTTGGAAGAACTGTGCTCTCTCAGACACATCCAGGTGTGCAGGTACAAGGCACTCTCCTACTTTTACTTCCCCCTCCATTTCACACAAGTGACCAAGCACTGAAATATATAATACATGGCCTGAATCAACAGTGAAAGAGTAACAGCTAAATGCTGACCATGCCAGGAGCTTGGGTTGTTATTTTATGTGAAGGAGACACAACAGCTCTGTCCTTCTCTCAGGAGCTAGGGTACTTGAGTCCGATCATTGCATTTCATAAAAGAGAAACACCATTTTAAAATATTATTAGCCAGCACATTAAACACTTAGTCCTTGCACCTGATAAAAGCCAGCAGAGTACCATCAGTATTCACAAGGACGTACTCGGTAGTGACCTGCCAATCCCTACAACACAGCCAGGGACACAGCCTCCAGCCGAGCACCTGCTGCACCCAAAGGTGCCTTCAAGGTGCAGGATTACCTGCACACAGGCAAGAGCACCCATCACATTAGCATTAGTGATTTCTGTACAGCTGGCACAATTCACTGCAGTCTTACACAGTATGTGGGTCTACACTAAAATCAGCTAGAGATGGCCTTTGCTTTCCTGAAGACCTGTAGTTCTGCTTTCATCTTCTCTCTCTAATTAGGAAGTGCAGCTGGTGACTTTGGCTACCTTGGTCGTCTTTGAAAACCTTTTCCCCCTCTACCTCACTCGCTAGTCATGCTCTTGTTTTGACACTCAACAGTAGCTGTTCTGTATCACTGGACATTCTTGAGTCAGAGAGCAAAATATTCCTTTGAAAAAGGAAGAGATGGAATAAGTGTGCAAATAGCAAGCCCAAACAGAGTTATGGCACCTTCCAATATAAGGTGGCAGCATTGCTAAACTCCCACTATTTTATCTGCATATTTGTAATGAGGAAATACAAACAAGAAATCAGACTAGAGGCTCCAGGCTGTTGCACTGTAATGGAGATATCTTGATATCATCTAATTTTGTATGTGTCTTACGCTGCACTTCCAATTTTATTGCTTTGGTGGAAAAATTAGAGAACACGCAAAGAAAACCTTGCTGTATTTGACCTAAAGACATTGTGTAAATAATCACCAAAACTGCTTTCAAGCTAAAACTATGATTGGAAAATAAATAAAAATGGACAAATGAGAAATTTTTTTCAGGTGGGAGATGCCATTAAAGCATGGCATTATTTATATTCCCCTAGTGTATATTATTTTCTTAGAGTTTAGAAAGCATACACAAGCAAACAAAATTACAGCATTTCAGACAGTTTTAAGCTGCTAGATTGTGCACTAAGCAGTGACAGGACTGTGCTCCTCTTAGTTTCGGTCACAGCAATTGAGAAACAGGAACTTCCAGCTGGTAAAACTGGTCATGCAATCTAAGCTGCTTCACAGAAACCCACACAAGCAAATATCACATGACTAGCCAGACAACACTAGGGGGAAAAAAAAGAGAAATATTTCTTGCTTTAAATCTTTTTAAGTGCTTGTTTTCATTATTATAGATTTTTTTAAAAATAAGTAAAAATACTTGGACATTTTAAAATTTAAATTTTAATTGAACAATGTAAAGCAGAAGGAACTGGTACATACTACTTCCTTTTTTAAGGTGAAGAAAATATTTTTTGCACCTTTTTTCATATACTCATCTATTTACCAACTCTCTCCCACTGGCTGATGTTTCTAACCTGGAGAACTGAAAAGAAATGGACTTCCAGTACTTCATTACATCTATTGATAGCCATTCTGATATGTAGAGGTAAACAATAAAGAAAAAAGCTAAATTCAAATATATATTAAAAAATTATATGAAACTTCTCATCAACTTTTCTCCATAATCAGTAGTAACAGCAGAGGTAATTCAATACCAAATTCCTGCTGCTGGAATTCACTTGAATCAATACATTTACAGTGGCAGAAAAATATCAAATGTGACCTCTATTGAATTCAATACTAAGGAATTCTGGTGTATATTATATAATCGATCTTATGCACATGAAATAACTGATTGTTTATAATTGCAGCCTTCACATTAATTAGTTCTTTGAAGAATACAAATTATAGAATCTAATATAAATAACCTTTGAATATCCATTGGTTGCTATTGGCAGCTGCATAATATATTGCCAAAAAGCTTCAAAACAAAAAATTTATTTTAGATGACTTCCATGAGATCCTATGTCATCAATTTACAAACAGGTTTGTTGCATAACTAATACCATCAATTTACAGCTGCCCTGGGGATAGTAACTTAAATTATATTAATTATTGCTTTCATTACCACAGCTTCTGTAGTCCTTACTTGTAGAGCCTGTTTTTATTGTCTTAGTTACCTTATGAATACAAACGAACACTTCCATTTAATCTCTCATATGCTCTATATGCATTCAGCATACTGCCTATTTTGTAATTTAAATTGAAGTTCCATTGTCAATGATTGCTTCTCAGGACTTCCTTCTGGAATACAGATTGCTAAAGTGAAATTCAATATGCTGGTTCACATTACCACTTCTTCCACTGATTTGCTAATGTAAGTCATTCCGTTAATAAAACAACACCCTGAGAAAACCTCATTTTTGAAACATCTAATTCTTCCTTTGAAGATATTTATTTGTTTAAAGGACAGAAAAGGAAATCATGAGTAAATAACAGCAAAATAACAAGTGTGTACATCATGAAATAGAAACATGTTGACTGAAGCACTGTTTTGGTCAGAGCACAAATTCACATGCCCACAATTCCTGAGTGATAAATATAGCTCTGACAGTCAGAGAGAGCACAGCTAACACCATTCACCCAGCCAGGGAGAGGGGCCATCCAAAAACACAGCCTGAGTTCTGTAATCTCTCCCTAAACTCCTTTTTTATGTTCAAAGTCAAACCACAAAGAGACATTATCTCCTCCTTGAGACAGAGAAAAATCTAGTCAGATGGAATTATCAGTTAATGAGATATAAGAATCTTCATATCCTGACTTCTTATAGCCATCACAGTAACCTAATATGGATTAGCTGTTTATTGTGTAATATGAACTCTGGCTTCTCTAAAACCTTTTACAAACAGCAGCAGATGATCATCTGAACATCAACTTTCTCTCTGTGAAACTTCAGAGGAAAAAGTTAAACCCCTTCCAAAAGTCCAGAATGAAATTACAGTCAAGATGAAGTTTGTGCCAAAGTTCCCAAGGACAGCTGTGGTCCAGAAGCCTCCTCAAGCTTTATGACGTGCCCATTTTATCACCTTCAGCAAATCATTTGTGCTTCTTTCATTACATCAACACACACTCAAATGCAGACAAGTATCTTTTGAAAATGAATATGTGATGTGTGTAAAGCACTAGAAAGAGCAAATGAATAATAGTAAAAAAATTTAATCTATTATTCAAAATGCAAGAGCTCATTCAGATTAAGTGGTTTTTTCAAACATCATTTTAATTAGCTCTTCAGCCCAGCAGACTTTATACAACTGTAATTGCTCTTTGATACTGCTCTACACACATATACAGCTAAGTTTCATGAAAAGTAAGTAAAAATAATGTTTAATTTCCTCCTTTTTCTAAGAGCAAGTAAAATACCTTGCCTGTTATGCTTACTTGACTTAATTAAATGCAGTGTGACTAAACGGTCATAAAATATTAGACTCTAAGATGACCTGGGTCTTTAAATCACATTTATAGTATCACTGACACCCTTAAACCCCTTATTTGCTTCCAGTCTCTGAAACTTCCTAAGAAGCAACATCTCCCAAGTTAAAAGACTGTGTTGTAACAGCCCAAGTGACGCTATTGGACCGCGGGAAAGGAGACGCAGAGTTTTTCAAGGTTCAACTCGAACTACCATTTATTAATTTCATCTGACTCCATATTTATAGTATTTTCCACACAAACCAGGGACTGGAGGAGAAGGCTGACACCTCTCCCAGCCCTTTGGTCAAAAGAACTGTTCATCAATTGATCTGTCCCCAAAGAGAAGGAATGTAAACAAACTTTGAGTTTCTTAAACACTACTTCTACAAAACACCAAAGCGTGAGAAAGGTGATTCAAATATGTAAACATGTTTTCTCAGAAGGCACAGGAAAATTACAGAACTACACCCAAGCTGCTCTAGTCCATCACTCATGCACAAAACCACAGCTAGGTAATCCCATACCCAGACTGACCCTAGCTTCTCCCTCAGCAGGTAATCACCATTTCCTTCTGGCTGTCCTATGGTCATTTTGCTGTGTGAATCAGCCAGAAATTAAGCTGAAATATTGTTGCTGATTTTGTACTAGTGTAGCCACACCTGCCATTTTGCCTTCCATGGAAGACAGTCAAGGACTGACAAAAGTAGACTGAAGAATTTTGAAGGCTGATTGCAAAAGAAAATTTTTTAAAAACCAAGACAACACAAAAAAAGAGGTGCTGTCTAACATGCACATGGACTGCTTATCAAATATTTTTATATTTTTCATTGTCAGAAGATTCCTTGGGAAATGTGAGACTTCAGATCAAATCCAGTGCCTGTAGATAAAGAAAAATATCTGCCTTGAAACTGGAGTCCTTACAAGGTCATAGGACGTATGCCTTCATATGTAGAACATCCATACTAGCACATTAACAGATACACTTAAAAACTGATATACATAATATTTGCTTATGCAATGTCATGATACCTCTGCCCAACAAAAACATTCTGCGCACTGGTTAGTTACATTAGTATAGCAGTGAAGCAAAACAGATCCCAATTTTCCAGTCCATTTTTGAACAATTTCATCTTGATTACTCAGTGAGAAATTGAAACTTAGAATTTATTCTTTTTCCTGTAAGAGTTTCTTGCAATTTCAGCCCTGTAAGAGAGTCCCAAAATGCTGCTGCCACCCTCACAGCAACCTTGAAGCATGTCCTCTTTAATCTATACGACATCATTCCTCTCACTGTCTTTTGCCAAAAGCTGTGCCTATCAATAAGAGGGTGTAGTTTTCAAAACAAGCTTTGGGAGAATAAATAAATCCCTATTTACATCTGCCAGAGCCGAGACATCAGACTTGTGGGATGATGCTAGCAAGGAACTTCAATTTTATAGTATCACACATCAGCCATTTGCCTTTTGGTGTCACAAAATGTCTGAGGGGTTAAGGGCCAGAGGGATTCCAGCCAGAGCAGCTCCCTCCCCACAGAGCTGAGGCTTACACGTGGTGAGGTTCTGCCACCACACCCTGAGCACTGCCAGTCCTGCCCGTGACACCAGAGGAGAATCAAGCCCAGTGGTGCCACCCAGCACAGGGGAGCATCTCCCCTGTTCTCCTTTCAAAAACACATTGCAGAGCAAGTTTGGTAAAACACCAGTGACGTTGCAAGCAATACATTTTGAAAGCAGGTGGTGCCCAGCATCACAGCTGGGCTTGCACATATCCCTGCATGTGTTGAAAACTACACCCTCTTATTGATAGAATGACAGAATAGTCTGATTTGGAAGGGACCCATAAGGATCAATGAGTCCAACTCTTAAGTGAGTTGCCAGTGACTGAACCCACAACCTTGGCATTCTTAGCATATGCTTTAACCAATTGAGCTAACCTCATAGCAGACTATTAATTTTGTGCAATGGATTAACTACAGAGTGACTCCAGAAAAAGGATACATGTGTGCTAATACTATATGTCATGCTGTCATAGCTTGAAGGCTGTTGAAGAAAAACAAGGTATTTTAAAAGATACTTCCAAAAGTACAAGAACAAGATAATAGCAGAAGCCTTGAAAGTGCAAATGTGGAATAGGAGCCCTAGGGTTACAAACACAAATCATTAATAACAAGTTGTTACTCACTACAGTAATGCAACCTTTTGTGCTGGTATTAAGAATAACAGAGCAAGCAACGAACCAGTATCTGGCATATATAGAACATATCAAACATCATCAAATTTAGATATAGGATGTGCTGGCCAGTGAAGGAGGAACAAGTAAACTGTTAACAAAGACAGTAAAGTAGCTTCAAGTGGGCCCAAAGCTCAGAGTAAGCCCCACCATCAACATCATCCACCTTCCTGAAAACAACTGGAGATGCTGGCAGCTTCCATAACAATGCATAGAAAATAAAAGTGGTAGAAATGAGAAAGTTGTCTAGGTTGCTTTCAACTATGTGATCAACGGGAATGAGCTGCAATAATAGCACCATTTGTTCTTTAAATGTGAGTATGTCTGCACCTAGACTATATCATAAGTCCCATGTATGTGAGAGTTTGTGTGCACTTGAGTGAACAGTCAGTACAACAAGGAGGTGCTAGGAGAAAACACATTGAAGAGAAGGTAAGTGTGAAAGTTAGTGCACAAAAGTCTTTCCCAAGTGGATAAACTCAGGAGATTAGTGGTTCAGTTGAATACAAAATAAATTACAAATTCAGAATACCAAGCATTGGCCCAAGACCACCAGGGCACACTGGAATCAGCAATGAACAAGTTGAACCCCATCCAAGACATCTGTATCTGCTGTACACAAAGACTGCAGGATAACACATACAGGCCACTCTCTTAGAAGCCAAAGGCACAGTAGTAAAGCCTTCTACTTCTGCACAAAGAGCTGTCCTGCCAGCTGTGCATGAGTTAGTGCATGAGGGTTTGAGAAAGCTGCTTGAGTAACCAAACACACCCTGTGAAAAACTATCTGCTTTAATACCAATAGCCTCATTCTCTTAGCAGAAGGGTTCATTACAAATGTTGTTTTTGAGAAATGCTTCCTTCCACTTGTTCCTGTCAGGGAAAAGGGAATTAACAACATTAGATCTCTGTGATTAGACTGCTAATCTTTCAATTAGACTAACTACAAATTTATGTACCTCTATATGTGTTTCTCTACCTTGCATAAGTTGCACAAGGTATCTGGTCTCACCACCTTGAGGTTTGGTAGTGATTTGAATGCAGCAGATGAGATTGAGCATTTCCCACCTGTGCAAGGTTTCTACTCAGTTTTGAAGCACTGTCTTGCTGGTTTGCTTAAATACAACTGAATGAGGACTGGCACAGCCTCACTTTAGCAGATGAGTTACACTTCAAACTTCTCCAGGTTAACAGTTGTGTGTGAAATCCCTCATGGACCCTTATGAGGATATGCTGGATGTCAGGGCTTTCAGTGCTGTAGGGCAAGCCTGCTGTTAGCAAGAGCACTTTAGCAACATTTTGGCAAACACAACATCATTTGTTTCACAACAGCATTTCCTCTGTGTTTCCCCAGGTATAATTCTATCCAAAACACTTCNTGATCGCAACATACTATCAAATATGTTTTTCAAGACTCAAAAAGCCATCTGGCTTCTGGATTTAACAATCCATTTTATCAATCAAAAAAGGGTATTTTGAAAAAATACATTGTTGTCATACATTTCAACACAGGCAAATGGCAGCCTTAGTCTTTATCTACTCATACATGACCAGACTGAGGGCTTCTAGTTAATCTGCCACCATTCTTTTTCTACTGTCATTCCAGCAGAAANCCCCTCAGCTGGTGTTAGATGGGAATCTGATATTTGAGTAACCCGCCTCTGGGAAACCATTAACGCTGCTGTCCTGGGCTCTTTAGAACTTCTTCACTGTAAATACCCACGAAGTCTAATTCTTTCATATCATGTAACCCTATGTTATCATGCCAAGGTTTCTCTTAAGTACAAGTTTGCTTTAAAAAATAAAATAGCCCAAAAGAAGACTTTTCTCCAACCGTTATATGTGGATATCTATGTCAAAGTAGTTGCAGCAGGCAAACATTTTCACGTGAGGTTTTGCACAGGTTTGGTTCTCACATGAAGCCTCCTCACCACAACCGTATTTGCTTTCTTTCTGTTCTGTCTTTTCCATCCTTACATAAGGGTGAGAAGACTGTATGGAAGGAACCCAGAGAACTTTCCCATCCCGTTCATTGACTCCGTATCTGTGTCTACCCTCCCTCATGGACCCTCATGAGGATATGCTGGATGTCAGGGCTTTCAGTGCTGTAGGGCAAGCCTGCTGTTAGCAAGAGCACTTTAGCAACATTTTGGCAAACACAACATCATTTGTTTCACAACAGCATTTTCTCTGTGTTTCCCCAGGTATAATTCTATCCAAAACACTTCGACAGAGTATGAACACCCCAGTCATCCAAGTCTGACAGGAAGAAATGAACAACCATGGTCCTTTATACCACGGTCATCTCCTAATTGTAGCATTTAATATAAGAAAAATTGTCCTCAAACCCAAAGGGCTACAGCTTCAGGTTCAAATTCATTCTCACTGTCAACACTTTCAGCAAAGAAAATTCTTTCCAGGAGAGGATACAAGACAGTTTCCAACACCCCACACTCAGAGACTGCAGCTACCTCTGTAAGATTTAATGTGCCCATTCCCATGCCCCAGGTTAATAGATCCTGTCATTACCTTCTGCCCCTGATAAAATCAACCAGCTCCACCTGCTCTCCTCAAAACACCAAAATGCAGTGATATGCTCATACATGACCTGCAGCTACTACATGAATATCTCCACTGACAGCTGTCTCCTCATTTTGATTTTCTGATTTCCAAGGAGTTTCCTTTTCCTCTAATTTTCCTCTTTTATTACTGCTGTCTGTTCTCAGCTAAACAAAACTTGTTAGAAGTACTTTTAAGTTTTTGATAGCTTTTTCAGTTTAGTTTATTAAAATATTTTCATTTTTCAAAACTGTAAAAAGTAAGGGATTTTGAGAGTTAAAATGTTTTGGACAAGTTTTATTTAATTGGAAAATAAATTGTCATGTAAAAGTAGTGAATCTGGCAGGAGGAAAGTAAAGGCAGATGTGACTTGCTTCCGGCAGCACGGATTCTATAAGCTCTTTCCAGTGTTTGGACTCTGCTATTACTATTATTTTAAAAGAAGAATCACATTTTCAATAGATATCTCCTTTCCCAAACTGCTACAACTTGTGTCTGGGCACTGGTACTGCTGGAGAACTATATTCTTGGAGCAGGGACCCAAAGAACATTAAGAAAGAGTTGTGTTAAATTTTCAAAAGGCCATACAGCTGCCACCCACATGCCAATGACAGATAATGGCACATCTTTCATGTTTTGGAGTTATCTCACTAAATGATCGCAACATACTATCAAATATGTTTTTCAAGACTCAAAAAGCCATCTGGCTTCTGGATTTAACAATCCATTTTATCAATCAAAAAAGGGTATTTTGAAAAAATACATTGTTGTCATACATTTCAACACAGGCAAATGGCAGCCTTAGTCTTTATCTACTCATACATGACCAGACTGAGGGCTTCTAGTTAATCTGCCACCATTCTTTTTCTACTGTCATTCCAGCAGAAAGCAGTGAAAGTCTTGTAATACCAGCTAGCCCATACTGCTCAGCTCCTTTCCATAAAGAAGAGA
>VYZR01002401.1:10309-35955 GCA_013400675.1 Oxylabes madagascariensis | reverse complement strand
TGGGATTTACAAGGGCACTTGGCATTGGTTTAATTTATTTCAGCTGCAGTGGATGGGACTTTTGCTGGTGAGGTTAGCTGAAGCCATGCTTCTGAAAACAGCACCCTGAAATCACCCTTACCTCTCCTGCTCCTTTATCCTGGAAAATATCCACATCATCTCTGCCATAAAAACTTCAGGATGGAAAATGTTCCTTTGCTGTGTGACCTTGCAGCAGCAATTGCTCTGATAGAAGAGTGGGGTTTTTTTTTTAGAACTCAGCTTCACAGGTCATTCCCTCTCTGCCCCTCAGCAGATGCATTTAACTTGGTTTCAGCTAAACCCTGTGAGCAGAGTCCAGCAGGCTGAGACTCTGGATTGAACAGTTGGTCACCTTTGACAACACAAAATGCATGCAGCTGAGCTGAAACTGTGAATCAAGTCTCATTTTCTCTTTGCTTGGCACCCCTAAGCTAGTTCTGACCTGACCCTATCCCCTCAGGGTGCCAGGCAGTCCCTGCTTTCTGTCCTCTCCTAACCATGAGGTGGTTCCTTTGGCAAAGTCAGCTGCTGCCCAGTCACTCAAGACATCTGGTGTCCCAGCAGAAGTGAGGAGAGGTGGGCTGTCACGGGAGCCTGTCACGGGAGCCATGCTCGTAGAGCTATGGTCATGGTTACAACCACATAACTTTTTCGTTTTGGCAGGAATGGGAACTATTAGGATTTTGACCTTCCCACAAAGCCTTCCTGTCCCAAACCAAAAGCAACCAGGCTGTTTGCCTCACTCCATCCACAAATTACGAGTGTGTGTAGTTAATCACCCAGCACACCCCTCAGTGTGGGAAAAGAACTGGGGGTTCCAGAGACAAAGACTCATGAGAAGCAGAAGCACTGAGTGAAATCCTTGATTATGTCACTGTACACTGTAGAAAGGTTTGATTGAAACATGCACCAGCAGCATGGGGTGGCAGGAGAGCAACCTGAACACCTTGAATCATTGTGGCCATAGACAAATTCCCACACTGTGGGAGCTCTCTGAAGCCAAACACCGTCCAGCCTTACTACACGTCTCCCCGTTACAACAGCCCTTGGTTCATTCAGCTCTAGAAGATCTCCTCATGAACTTCAGCTTTAATTTGCCTCCAAAAAGGATTATGTAACCATGCTGCAGGCAGGCATTCAGCTCCCAGCTCCAGAGCAGGCAGATGTGGTGAGGGTTTAGGGCTTTATTCCTCTTAACCAATGGCAGGGAGGAGTCTCATGTTTTTCACTCCCTGCCTGAATTTAAGAATGGCAGAAAGCCAAGGAATGGTGCATGGTGTGTGCACCTTTGCAAACTACAGCCAAGGGATGTAATTTTCGGATCTTCAGAGCAGCCCTTCACATGAACCTACAGAGCACAGCCCAGCAGCTATAGTTGCCAGTTTTCTCAGGTACTCACTGACATAAAGCCATACATGTAATATTTGAGCTCAAACTCACAGAAATTGTTCTAATACAGTTTTCCATTTTTACTAATTTTTTAAAGAAAAATCACACACATTTTGATTCTGATAACTTTTTCTCACCTGCACGCCTGAAACTGTGGTTAGCAGCACTGTGATTTCAAAACTTCTCTTTTATAGTTTCTTTTTACGATTTGTAACATGAATTAGTTCTTTTCCCACCATTTTCTAAGAGAAGAAAGCAACCTTAATGAGAGGGTAAAACTAAAATAATAAAAACCCCTTTTTTCCTACTCCCAAATTCTAATAGAGAAAATTTATTCTATTTCAGTGTAATAGGTCACTACTGTGCCGATGTCACTAGGCATGTTCACGATGTTGCATAAAATTAGAGGTAATTACTAATTCTAACTGTAAGAAGAAACGGTTATTAAAAAAAATTTGTCACAGACTTACCATACAGGCTAGATCCTGGAAACATAATTTAAAAATTTTTCAATTTCCCCTTGAGTGAAAATCAAGAAATGCCCTGACTGAAACACATGACTGATTCATATTTGGAAATTAAGAACTTTTGTCCACAGGGACATCATGACTTTTGTGCTGCAACAGGTTCCTGGATATAGGCTGTTGAAAATGTGGCCCACACAGTATAAAGAATTAAGGTAAAGGAATAGCTGCATGAAGAAATCATTTGTGGTGTTTCAGGATATATGCATATGCTTAAAATCCAGGTTTCTTAAGGTTAATGCATTAAAGATCAGAGTCAGGCACAAAAGTGAATCAACTGAGAAGTATCAAACGTAGTAAGTTACCAGTGCTGAAAATAACAAATTGACTCTGACTTGTGCAAGTAGGCCACACCATATGCCTTTCTATTCTAATGTTTCAGAGAACTGCTTGAATAAATAAATTAATCACACCATCATAAGGAGACGCACACAGAATTTGCTTTACCGCAAGGCAAAGTGTGGCTTGGTAGGTGACCCAAATGGATGAGCAACAGAGCTGTGGGGAGCTGCAGGAGAGTTCTTGGAAAGCCACCGTATTTGCTGCAACAGTAATTAGGCAAGAGCTGGCAAGAGCTGATGGTGGTGCAGTTTTAAATAAAACTTGATATTTGTTAAAGTGCTTTGGATGATGGCTGATACTCTTTGCTCAATATTCCTCATTGTTCCAACAGCCTTGAAAGAAGAGTTGTGAGAACTCCGAAAAAGTTCCCATAGCAACAGCAAGGAGATGGGACTATTTTTCTCCCAGCCCTGGGTGAACAGCAATGACACATGACTCTGGTAGCTGGGCCCTTTCTGTGCTGAGCAAACCTACTCTGTTTTTCAATTTCTCACAGCAGGGCAATATTTTTATTGCCCCCTCAAAAGAGATAACTGATGTTTCTGTTAAAATTTTTACATTATTTTCCCTCTTAGGAGCCTCTATTTACCCTCAGGGACAAGAATGATGAAACAACAGCCTGCACGCATGTACATCCTGGACTGCAAAGAGGGCCAGCAATGAGGCTTGATGACCACCTCCCCACAGAAACTCCTTCAAATCTGTGCCTAAGCAGGTGGGGTTCACACCTGCCCACGAGCCCCAGTTTTGCTCTCAGGCACTGCAATATTCCCAGGGAGTTTCATGTCTCTGCAGGGATTCAGGGGTATCCCACAGACTCCCTGCTGCTGCTGTGGTCAGCAGTGTGAACTTCCTCAGGGACTCACAGTGCTTAGGCTTTTATACAGAAACAGATGATGGGCCAGGCTAGAGGCGAAGATGCTCACTTGGACCTCCCTGGTCTACCCAATCTTTCCTAGCTGCCTTCAGGAATGTGATGGCTAATCACAGAACTTCAAAAGTCATCAGCACAGCCCTGAGGTTAGCACACTTCTCTGGCCATCATGAAAGTTTTACTTAAAAAAGGCTTTTACGTATGAGCAGCAACATGTTACAACACAGACAAGTTAAGAACAAAAACCAGAGAACCAGCAATTGGTGGATCCATACTTCAAGAAGGTATTTCAGAATACTGTCCACTCATATTTCAGGATCTCCCAGTATTTACAAGCAAACTACTATCTTCTTAAGAGGAAAATTTACTAAAAAATACCAATGTACCTATTACAATTTACGTAACCTCTGTGCTCTGCTGCTATACTGCACCTATAGAGGTGTCTTCAGCACTCTAACATGGTGAAACACTTTCTGCTTCATTGTCCCTGTTACCCAAAGAGATCATTGATTTAATAAACCTTTTGATTCACTAAGCACTATGTCTTCTTAATATATCAACTTTTCCCAATTCTTTTCTCATCCAAGACTTCCAAGCAATTCCCTACATCAAAAGGACTTTCTTTGTTGGAGTTACCACCTCTTCAGAATTGCCCATAACCTCAGTATGATTCCTTACACATGTAAATGCAGGAAATCCCTGGTGCTGGGATGTGCGCGGCACATTCCGTGTGCCAGACTGGTGTATACTTGCCTGTTTGACTTGGGGCTATAACTGTGCCTACACAACGCCTTGCCCACATGGGCTGGGTTTTTTCCACCACTAACCGGTACAACTGGTAGATCAGGCCCCGACCCAAGTGCGAAGGCGATGGCACAGCAAGGAGAGAGCCGGTGCTCTGGGGCTTCCCTTTCANGCAGCACTGTGATTTCAAAACTTCTCTTTTATAGTTTCTTTTTACGATTTGTAACATGAATTAGTTCTTTTCCCACCATTTTCTAAGAGAAGAAAGCAACCTTAATGAGAGGGTAAAACTAAAATAATAAAAACCCCTTTTTTCCTACTCCCAAATTCTAATAGAGAAAATTTATTCTATTTCAGTGTAATAGGTCACTACTGTGCCGATGTCACTAGGCATGTTCACGATGTTGCATAAAATTAGAGGTAATTACTAATTCTAACTGTAAGAAGAAACGGTTATTAAAAAAAATTTGTCACAGACTTACCATACAGGCTAGATCCTGGAAACATAATTTAAAAATTTTTCAATTTCCCCTTGAGTGAAAATCAAGAAATGCCCTGACTGAAACACATGACTGATTCATATTTGGAAATTAAGAACTTTTGTCCACAGGGACATCATGACTTTTGTGCTGCAACAGGTTCCTGGATATAGGCTGTTGAAAATGTGGCCCACACAGTATAAAGAATTAAGGTAAAGGAATAGCTGCATGAAGAAATCATTTGTGGTGTTTCAGGATATATGCATATGCTTAAAATCCAGGTTTCTTAAGGTTAATGCATTAAAGATCAGAGTCAGGCACAAAAGTGAATCAACTGAGAAGTATCAAACGTAGTAAGTTACCAGTGCTGAAAATAACAAATTGACTCTGACTTGTGCAAGTAGGCCACACCATATGCCTTTCTATTCTAATGTTTCAGAGAACTGCTTGAATAAATAAATTAATCACACCATCATAAGGAGACGCACACAGAATTTGCTTTACCGCAAGGCAAAGTGTGGCTTGGTAGGTGACCCAAATGGATGAGCAACAGAGCTGTGGGGAGCTGCAGGAGAGTTCTTGGAAAGCCACCGTATTTGCTGCAACAGTAATTAGGCAAGAGCTGGCAAGAGCTGATGGTGGTGCAGTTTTAAATAAAACTTGATATTTGTTAAAGTGCTTTGGATGATGGCTGATACTCTTTGCTCAATATTCCTCATTGTTCCAACAGCCTTGAAAGAAGAGTTGTGAGAACTCCGAAAAAGTTCCCATAGCAACAGCAAGGAGATGGGACTATTTTTCTCCCAGCCCTGGGTGAACAGCAATGACACATGACTCTGGTAGCTGGGCCCTTTCTGTGCTGAGCAAACCTACTCTGTTTTTCAATTTCTCACAGCAGGGCAATATTTTTATTGCCCCCTCAAAAGAGATAACTGATGTTTCTGTTAAAATTTTTACATTATTTTCCCTCTTAGGAGCCTCTATTTACCCTCAGGGACAAGAATGATGAAACAACAGCCTGCACGCATGTACATCCTGGACTGCAAAGAGGGCCAGCAATGAGGCTTGATGACCACCTCCCCACAGAAACTCCTTCAAATCTGTGCCTAAGCAGGTGGGGTTCACACCTGCCCACGAGCCCCAGTTTTGCTCTCAGGCACTGCAATATTCCCAGGGAGTTTCATGTCTCTGCAGGGATTCAGGGGTATCCCACAGACTCCCTGCTGCTGCTGTGGTCAGCAGTGTGAACTTCCTCAGGGACTCACAGTGCTTAGGCTTTTATACAGAAACAGATGATGGGCCAGGCTAGAGGCGAAGATGCTCACTTGGACCTCCCTGGTCTACCCAATCTTTCCTAGCTGCCTTCAGGAATGTGATGGCTAATCACAGAACTTCAAAAGTCATCAGCACAGCCCTGAGGTTAGCACACTTCTCTGGCCATCATGAAAGTTTTACTTAAAAAAGGCTTTTACGTATGAGCAGCAACATGTTACAACACAGACAAGTTAAGAACAAAAACCAGAGAACCAGCAATTGGTGGATCCATACTTCAAGAAGGTATTTCAGAATACTGTCCACTCATATTTCAGGATCTCCCAGTATTTACAAGCAAACTACTATCTTCTTAAGAGGAAAATTTACTAAAAATACCAATGTACCTATTACAATTTACGTAACCTCTGTGCTCTGCTGCTATACTGCACCTATAGAGGTGTCTTCAGCACTCTAACATGGTGAAACACTTTCTGCTTCATTGTCCCTGTTACCCAAAGAGATCATTGATTTAATAAACCTTTTGATTCACTAAGCACTATGTCTTCTTAATATATCAACTTTTCCCAATTCTTTTCTCATCCAAGACTTCCAAGCAATTCCCTACATCAAAAGGACTTTCTTTGTTGGAGTTACCACCTCTTCAGAATTGCCCACAACCCCAGTATGATTCCTTACACATGTAAATGCAGGAAATCCCTGGTGCTGGGATGTGCGCGGCACATTCCGTGTGCCAGACTGGTGTATACTTGCCTGTTTGACTTGGGGCTATAACTGTGCCTACACAACGCCTTGCCCACATGGGCTGGGTTTTTTCCACCACTAACCGGTACAACTGGTAGATCAGGCCCCGACCCAAGTGCGAAGGCGATGGCACAGCAAGGAGAGAGCCGGTGCTCTGGGGCTTCCCTTTCACCAGCACTCCCCCTGTTGTTGGACATCAAAGGCTGCTGGTGTCTCTTGGAAGTGCCTCACAATGACAAGTGGTTTCCTCAGAGTTTTGGCCGTTTGTCCACAATTTCTTACCAACATGGAAAAAATCAATGCTGATTCAGATGAAAAACTGAAAAACTGATTGGAAAAAATCCATTGCCTTTCTACCCTCAGAAACTGTAGTTTTTTAAAAAAAATGTCCTTTGTCAGAAAATTCTAAAGAATTAAACATGGGTAATATTTTGTTTCATTTTTCTTAAATACATTTTTTCTTTAATTTTATTCTTAAAGCTCTGAAGAATCTCTAGGCATGTGAGAGAGTTTATTCCAAGAAACTGATTTCTCAAAGGAAGGTGCTTGCTTGCCAGTTGACTCAGCTAAAATTTGAGCAGTATAGAACCAACCAAAGGTACCTATAGAAAGCCATTCAAACAAGGTTCTAGCCCCACCACTACCAGGCAGCTACTGATAACAAAGTATTCCTTTACTCAGACTTACAGAAAGGTCTGCTCTCATACACAGCAGTAACTTCATTAGTAAATGGAGTCACAGTAGCGCACTTTGTGTAAAAAGTGCAGCAGGCCTGTATTTTCTCCTTGATTTTATATGCTGACGTTATAGATTAGAAATAATTCAGAAAGGAAGAATCAATGTATCGGCTGGCAAATTTCAGGGCAGCTCAAGAAGAGTTAAACCAGGCTGCAGTGCCCTCCTCCTCCTCCCTTGTAATTCTTCGTCCTTAAATAAGGGTGCTGAGAAGAGCTCCAGCACCGCTGCCCCCTCCCCCAAAATAATTGAGCATGCCCCATAAAATCAGCCTGCACAATCCCGAGGGAGGTAGAAATTCCCATAAAAGGATCATTCCAAATCCTCACGATAAGTTTATTTGGCATGCTATTCAAGCAATAGGAGCCTTGCAATTGTTTTCCTTGACCTTTTAACCTGCTTTTCTTATCCCAACAGGGGTCAAAGGACAAGAACCCGGCTCTCCCGCGCTCCGCCCGGCCCCTGAGCACACCGAGGCTCCCAGGGAAGGGTTCAGCCCCACAGACAGATGTCTGCAATGGGCTGGGGCCGGGAGGGGAAAGGAGGTGCAGGAAAGGTGACTGGAAGCTGGTGTTTATTTAATTGATCATTAGGCCTAGAAAGGAGAGAAAAATCGAATAAAGTTTTCCTGCAGGCAAAGAAAGCAGTGGGGATTAGGGCACTTTGTGTATCGATGTAACAGCATTTTTTCTCCGCTGGTTCCAGTGGGTCAAGTCTTAGCAGTGCCTGGAGAAATCCCATTTGACTGGTGCTGCTCTCCGGGAAGATGGGGAGGGAGAAGCCTCTGCCAGGGGAATTAATCATATATGCCCTCCCCTACAGAAGCCACAAAATCATCCTGCGCTCTGCTTACACTTTGAAGGCCCCAGCTTCAGCTCTCGCGCGGCTGCAGAGGAGGAGAAGGAAGGCGAAGGGGGCAATGCCCTCAGGGGCAGCAGGCGGCTGTCCCTGCCCACCCACGGCGTTTTGCTGAGCGGCCGTGACACCCCGAGCCCCTGTGCCTGCCCAGGGCGGGCGCGGGGCCCGCCCCGCACCTCCCCGGCGGTGAGGGAGCGGTGAGGGCGCGGCGCCGGGCCGCAGTGCCCCTGTGCTCCAGGCTTGGCGGTAGCGGCGCGGGGCCGGAGCTGACCCCGCCACAGAGCGCGGCTTCCCCGGCCGGGCCGTGTGACGGCGGGGGCGGAGGGGCGGAGGGGCGGCCGCCGCCATGGCCCCGGCCGGACCGATCTGCCGCTCCTTGGGCCGGGGCGGGGAGCGCACCTCCAGCGCCACAGGAGCTGCTGGCCAGACCCCGCGTGCCGGCAAACCCCGCACCGCCGGGCTGCTGGCGGCCGGGCTGGTTTGACAGCAGTAAAGGAGAGAACGGGTCCCAGGGCTTTGGGCCTGTCGGGACACAAGGGGCTGTTTGGCCCAGGGGTTCTCTCACAGCCCAGGTGCTTCTCCAGGCTGTAAAGGGTCCTTACCATATCCTTGTAAATCACACAATCCATTAGATTGGAGAAGACCTTTGAGATCATGGACTCCAACCTGTGACCGAACACCACCCTGTCAACCAGACCGTGGCACTGAGTGTCACCTAGCAGCTTCTCCTTGAAACACCTTTAGGAATGGTGACTCCACTCCCTCCCTAGACAGTCCGTTCCAGTGCCCAGTCACCCTTCTTGTGGAGAAATTCTTAATGTCTAACCTAAACCTCTCCTGGTGCAGCTTAAGATTCTGTCCTCTTGTTCTGTTGGAAATCTGCTTTAGTTCAAACACTGACCAAAGAATTGGGTGTTTCTGTATCTTGCAGCTTTTTCTGCTTCCCCGAAACTAATCATCCACACGGTACATTCTGGAGCAAAGAAAGCTATGCATTCAATGAGTCACATTACCTTCACAAAAAACTGCTTGTGTGGAGTATTTCCTTCTACATTTTCAAGCAGAATAAGGAGGTGAGAGAAGGGGCAGGTGCTCTAGAGGTCTTCGTTTAAGGTGTGCAAGGTCTTACCCCACTAATGCTGCTCTAGCCCAAATGGCTACCAGTGTGCAGGGACTGCAGTTTTGCACTACCAGGGAAGATCCCTCACAGGACAGTTTTGTCTGGATCATTTTGGGGATTTCAGGCAGTGGGAGTGTAAAAGCATTTGGACAAGTTGAGTTCCCATCCTTTCCTCACCAGGTCATGGCAAGGACTGTAGCTCGTTGCCCTCTGAGGTGACTTCTGACGCAGAGCTGTAGAACAGCACACCAACACCTGCCCTCCCTGTGCCGGTTGTGCTCTGCGGTACCAAAATCTGTGCACCTCTCTCCAGCTTGTCTGTGCCATGATCTTCCATGTCAGCCAAGGAGGAGGGGGCAGAAGAAGCCGTGTACTGAGCTGCCCAGCATCACAGAACCTCGTGGGAGCGATGCAGCTGCAGCCTCCTGTGCAACGTTGGTCAAAACAACAAGAATGGGGATTTTGTTTCTTTGTGATACCAATGCATGACCTCTTGTCTTTCCTGAAGTTGTTTCTGAATGTCCACTAAACTGTAGCAAAAAGAAAAATAAGAAGAAAAAGCCCCGGTCAGTCAAATGCTGCCTCAAATGAACAGGCTCCAGGAGATCTCTCTGGGGATCCTGGGACAGATTAAACAGCCAAGTCAGTGATGGCATGAGGCTGTGCTGCAAGAGAGTGCTGTGAGACTCATTCCAAGTGTGAAAGCCAGATTGATGTGAGTGATGTGGTATTTCATGGGGATGTAAAATTAGGATACACGCAGACAGCCAGTTTCTCTGCTGACTTAATCTAATGCCATTCCAGTAATCTCAGAAAATTGCACTGATTAATGCAAGAAGTGACTCGGATCCTGGAATGATAAGACCAGGATTTCAGCAGAAGCAAGTAAAAGGGTCAGAAGAGTTCAGGCTTGGTGTACACTGATATTTACTTGAATCTACAATAGTGCCCATAGTAAACATAGGATCAGTTCTGCCTGTGAGAAGTTTCCAGTACAATTTAAAAGCTTTTGGAATCAGCTTTGAGTGTTGGACTAGCACCAGTGGAAAAATGTTAACATCTACCCCTTTTCTCACTAATTTAAACTTGCTATGCAGCTTAAACCCCAACTCTCAACACAGCTGAGTTTGACCACTTAGCATTTTTTGGGCTGTTTTAACACATTTTAGGAATCCTAAATAGAATGCAAGTGTATCCACTATGTTTTAGAAGAAAATAAGGAAAAAGCAAAGCTTTTTTTTGTATGCTAGAGAGAACTGAAATGACTATCATGAATTTAGCATTCATAGTATGCATTCTGATAAACCATCCTTTTGGAAATAATTATTAAAATATATTTTTATTTTTATAGATTGTTTGATTTCTTTGCTGGTGAAGGTATGTTTCCCAGTCTGTTGTCTCAAAGAAACTCATGAAAAAATGGGCAAATTGACAGGAAAATAAGACTTAATGATGGAGAGAATCCAAATGGAAAGCCTGCTGCAATTTGACAAGGATCCACCAGAATTACTGGACACATTACAAACATCACCAATACTTGCAATTTCAACCAGAGTCATCAAATACTTTTTTTGAAGGGCTATTGAAAATTCATTGTATAGCTAAACAAAATGCAGTTATTCCATCCTGCGTTGTTTAGGATTTTATTATTCAGTTTGCCTCACTAATACATATGCAGTCATGTTTATTTAAGCTAGAATAGAAATCAGCGTCATCTTTTGCCCAAGATTTTTTCTGAGCAGTTACTGTGTAATGGAATGAAGTGGGGCAGCCAGAACCACACGGTCCCAGGCGTTTTCTTCTGTTAAAGTAAAATAAAGTGCTCTCAGTAGGCTGTCAGGAAAACTAAAAAGAAAAATATGCAACTGCAGCAGTCATGGTTACTGACGAAACTGTGTTTGTATGCATGTGTATGTGAGCATGTACTGGCCTAAGTGCAGCATGTTTAGTTCTGTAGAGAGCTTTCTTGTTACACCATAGCAGGCAAGTGCTTCACATTGGGTGCTAGAAATTCCCTGACAACAGAAAACAGAAACATTCCCAGTCACTTTTAAAAATATGTCAATTCCTACTCCTTTTAATTGAGAATTGTTTTTGTCATAGGGGAAATGCAAGTTCTCTTACATTTGCTGGGTTTGGGACCATAAAATACATAGTGCCTTTGGGGCATGTTTATTCCAGGTGAAGGCAAGAAATGTAATTACTATTTTTCCTGTGTTGTGATGACGCAAGCATCCGTAAATAGTTTAATATCCCATTTATTCTGTAATGTTCTTGGTAGTTGCAGTGGGATATGCTGACTCATCTGATGCTTTGTCCACCTTGCCATCTTCCTTTGCCCAAATGGCTCCTTGTTTTTAAAGCTGTTCTAGCCCATCTCTCCCTTTTTGGCATTGTTCTTCATGAGAGGGATGCTTTTATGTTATGTTGCTGCAGGCAGTATATTGCAACTCATCCACTTGTGTGGATAATGAAGCAGAGTATGGAAAAGTTGGGGTGCAGTGGGCTGTTAGTATGAATGCCAGATAACATGCAGTGCTGCCTGACTTCTAGCTATATCCTGAAGTCTTACAAACAAAAGGTAAAACTAGTATTTCTTTCTGTTTATGACTCAAACCCTGCTTGTTTTCAACAAGAATTCCTCATTTCAGCTTTTCAAAGCCATAAGGACTGTTGACCTACTTTTCAGGTGGGAAAAAGACACAGAGGCAGCAAGCTGGTTTGCAATATACTGTAAAATTATTTCCTTCCGCAAGTACATAAACACTTATTCACATTCAAATGTGACTGGCCTTCCAAATCTGAGAATCTCCTTTGATTCCTTAGATGTTGATTTTTAGAATGAGTGATCACAGATTCAGGGGAATGCAGCATTTAATTCTTTTAAACAGACCTTCAGCATGTCTTTTTTTTTTCCTGCTTATTTGAAAGCAGATTTTTTTGTTGTTTGTCTGGACTCGTATTTTAGGGGGTTCAGACAAGGGCTTGGATATATATGTGATCCTTCAGCCTTCAGGCCAAGATGATTTTAACCATGGCACATTTATGAGACCTGTGGGTGTGATCGAGGAGCAGGTTTTCGGAATCAATTAACCGATGCCGTGGTGTGCTGGGAAGGGAGGCAGAGATGTGAGCGGAGTCTGCATGGCTGATACCGCTTGGACAGGCCTCTGCTGCAGAGGATCAGCAGCCTGTCTGTGTTCGCTGCCTCCCACTTCAGTGTCACCCCATCCGCAGAGAAGTCAGCGTCTGGAACGCAGAAGCCTCTTTCTCAGATTTCCCTCTGACATCCAGTACTGAATGTACCTTCTGTGTCTGAACTGAAAATTTCATCACCTTTTTCATTCTTCTGATTTCACTCTCCCTCTTTCATTCCTTACATAAAGCATAAAACACAAGCGAGGAAACGCAGCCAGAAGGTCTCTCATTGTAGATGGGGGCTGGGATGTTGTTCAAGACAATTACTCTGGGAGACTGTGTAGCTATGCAATTGCAAAGCCAAAGAAGGAGCCCTGGGGAATTACATCAGTTTTTTTTTTTTTTTTTCCCCTTCCTAAGGGGAAAAATCTTGAATAGGGTTATGAGCTGTCTATCTAATCAGCACTGCCCTAGTTCACAGCAAAGCATGCAGAGTGAAACAAGAACAGAGCACACACAGCTTCTGCAACAAGCTGTTTTCAAAAACCAAGGCACATAATTTCCTGTGAAGCCCTAAAGAATGGAAAGGATAATATGAAACGCAGGCTTTTTCCCGGTAATCCTCTCTGTGTATACTCTGTTTCACCTTCAATCTCCCTTTGTCTCCTCTCTGTCATTCATGACTCAGCACAGCCTTTCATAAAACCCCTGTGCCTCTCTTGAACATGCTGACAGCCTCACACTCCTCTTGCAGGGCTGCAGATCTGATGCCTTTGTCTGTCCACATAACCTGACTCATCTCTTCTTGGACACCGGCCTTTGCCACTCACTTCCTGACAGAACAAAGTATCACACTGGGTCAAAAAAAAAAAAAAATCCACTCAAGGCCATGAATGGTGTAGGATTACTCAGCTAATTGCAACACCAGCTCAGAGGCAGGTTTCAGCCACACCAGGAGCTGGTACCTACTTCCCAGGTGTCTCCCAGGGCCCTCCACCAGAGCTGTTTGCTGGATGGCACTCCAGCCCCTGCTGAAAGTTCTCTCCCCCTTCCTCCAGCACTGTGCCACCTGCACAGCTGCAGAGAAATTCCCCAAACCCCTTCACCTCTCCTGCTGGGCAGTGGCAGCACCCACTGCTAGTACTTTTTAATGCTGCCACATCACTTGGAGTGCTGTCTCCGAAGGGCAGGCATTTTGCTTTGTTTTGAGTATCTAGCACCTTCCCCCCAACCTGTGACAATAAGGAAAGATTTAAGCAGTTGCCAGACTAATGGTTCTGACATGCAGACAAAATGAAATAGCTCAGAGTGGAGCTGGCAACCAGGAAACTTCAGAAACAAATTGATCTGGCAAGGAGTTTTCATTATGCTTCAGGGAACAGGTTGTTCTGACGAAAATAGAAGTTGGCAAATAGATTACCTCTTGGAAAACGGCACACTGAGGTGGTGCAGTGAATTGTGGCGTGGTGTCTGATCTGGCTCCAGGAGCTGGGGTTGGCTGGTTGGGAAGGAATGAGGAGATCAAGCTCTTTTTGGAGCAGAGCCTTTTTCATTTGTGTGTTTCATAAAGCACCGTGCCCGCTTGTGGCTTTCTCCCGCGGCTCCTGTCGCAGTCAGGAGGCTCTGCCAGTGCTCATCATCCTTGACTTTCTGCAACGTGTTCTGCTCCCACTTGACACAGTCATGGTGTCTGTGTACCTCTCACCTTTCTCCCGTCCATCTCCTGGGCTTCTGCTGTTCCTCAGCTTCATTCCTGAGTGTGGTCAGGGAGGGTGAGAAGCCCTGGAGGAGATTTTGCCCTAATTGCCCAATTGTGGTAGCTGCTGTCACAGGTGCCATATGTTTTTATACCTGCAAAGCATCCAAATGCTTAATGCCATAAGAGAAGAAGAAGCTGTTTATAACCTGATGTAGAAGCCTCTGTTATTGCTAATGGGAATACCAGGACTCCAGAATGGTTAGAAAATTTTTACTATGCACTAAAGTATTTTGCCATCAGTAAACCATCATGCAAACCATTCATTCTCTTAAAAAAATCCCCTTACATTCTAGCAATTACAAATAATTTCTGTCTCCACCTGTGAATATGTTTGTAAAAAGTAGCCTGTTCTTTCTGTAAATTCTTCTTGTCAGCTCGCTCTCTCTCTCTCTCTTTTTTTTTTTTTTAATGATTCATCTTTTGGTTACTCATTGTTCCCTTATACGGCCTCCCTATATCTCTGGACCTTTTTGTAATGAATGGTGTTCTTCATACCCTGTGTTGATCCTTGGTAAGAGTAATAACTTGTTACTATTTTGTGGCAGTAATGATAACCCAAGGAAGGGTTTTAAAAAAAATTTAGCCAGTATGTTTTTTTTCCCATAGAATAAGTACCATCAATGGAATAATTTAGCTAAACCCTATAAAAAGAGTAAGTCTGGGTCTTGGTCAGAAATCCTTGGATGTACTGTGGGAAATGTGCTAAATACTTATGTCATGGCACAATGCAGACATTTTCCTGCGTATCTCAAGATGGAAAATTAGGAAATAAAAAAAATATTACAGAAATATTACCTTGCTTGTCTTTTACTCTGGTCATAATGATGTACCTCAGTTAATGTTAATGCACTATAATAAAAATTAAGGCACATCACAGTCAATGCGTTGCTGCAGGTTCATTAGTTTGGGAAGGAAGCCCTGTGGGCCCTTATACTTTCCTGCTAGGATAAGAATATACTTTTCCAGGAGAATAGGCATTCACAAGGATGACAGATGAGTAGTATGGTAGTTCAACGGCTATATATAGACCTCTTGAAGTTTTCTCCTTTTTTCCTTTTCTCACTGTCTTCCTGACAATTTTGTAGTTTCCTGCTAGCAATCCAACTGTTGCACTTTAAGTTAAGGTGACGTATAAATCTTGCAGTAGTTATGAAACCATAACAAAGGGAAGGTTTAATTTTGATATTTTACGCTATAAAACTGTTTGGAAAGTGCATGGATGAAAATGCCTGACAGATAATGATGACAAGCTGTTCTAGCAATAAACACAAGAACACTTCTACCGGGAAGGCTTCACAAAATGCACTTCAGTTGTGTGCAGTGTTAGTAATGTGTTGTCCAGGTCACTGACATCTGGATTCTTTTGTTTTACAGGTAGTGTGCAATCCAATCGTGTTTCAGAAAACTTCACACTGTTTTTTCCCAAACCACAGTTTCTACAATTCCTCATGAATTTGGATTGATGAATCTAATTAGCTTTGCATGATTGGGGAGAAAATATGCCACTTTCCTCTTTTGCTTAAAAATGCCATCTTATCCATTGTTTTAGTGAAAATCAAGCTGAATTACTCCCAATCAGTAGATTGATTATATTTAAAAGGTTTGTTGTAGAGAATTTTCTAGGTCTAGAGATGCTTAATGTGTTGCATGCCACAGTTTAATTCAAAATTTATTAGGCAGCTTATAAAAACAGATTAAGTTAGCATATAAAAATTGTTGATTCGACATCAGCTTTGATAGGTAACTAAGGAACAATTATGTACTTGCAGTCTGTCAGTCTCAAGCCAGGTTAAAGTTAAATATCCTGAAAAATGCCTCACGAATTTATGAGCATAAATTACTATGAGTTATGAGGACTGCAGTATGGTTTAGAGTTTGAAAGACATTGGTAAAGCTTGATGGAAAGACTTATATTTTATAAGATAGCTCTGCCTTCCATCAGTCTTAAAGCCAATCTGAATATCACTGAATCAAAAAGAAAAAAAAAGGATCTCTCTGTATTCTGTCCCTTCCAATTTTTCTTCCTTTTTCCCTCCCCTTACGATTTTCCTTTCCTGCTTCCTGTTTCTGTTTTTCTTCACCAAAAGTGAAAAAGTTGTCTTTTATGTAAAAAGGAGTATATCCTTCTTCCTCCCTGACCTAAATCAAGACCTGTAAAAGATTGTCTGAGTTAGTTTCTGTAACATTAGTGGATACAATATAGATGGAGGGTGAACAAATGACAGGGGAAGGAGCAGATCAAGCTATTCCTTCAGTGAACTCTACCAGCTGAGAACTGAGTGAGCTGGGAACTCTTTCCATTCTTAAACCACCTTTCCTGAGGGAAAAATAAAAGAAAAAGGCATGTGATATTTTAACAGCTATGAATGTTTTAAAACGATGACTTTGACTGTTTTCTGTATTCCAGTTGTTCATTACTCAGTTCTTTTGGCGATACAAAGGAAATGTTTTGTCACTCTTCTGTCTCTTTAGGGGGTTTTTCAGCCTGTACTTTGCGATATTACTATCATTTTCATATAGATGGGGAAAACATTCCCATTTCCTTTGCCTCAAAATTTTAAATGTATATTTTTCAGAAGAGTGAATTTGTGTTCAGTCATAGGGAGAAAAGAGCCTGAAATGTTACACTTTCATGAAAATGTGAAGAAAGGATTTTTTTTTTTCCATTTTGATTCTCCTGAAAGTTCTCAGGCAAATCTCATTGTGTGATTACTGCTACTAACAAATGATTGAAGCAATATGGAAAGAACAAGGCAGGAGAGGAGGGGAGGAAAAGGAGGCAGTTGATTATGAATGTGAAAACTTTATTTACACACACATGAACAATCAGCAGCTTTGAGAAAAGAATGCAGAAAATAGCACACGCACACATTTTTTACATTTCTGTATGCATAATGGCCCTCTGAACAAATCAACCAATTTGGTAATCTTTCTCCACAGAGGATTTGTTGTGCTTGTAAAGAGGCAGCATTTTGAATGACACTATGTTTTTTCTTCTTTATGCTTAGTGCTCATGAGATGAAGTTGACAGAAGGGGGATTTTTTTTCCTGTAGTCATCCAGCACTCAGCATGATGCAAGGCTGATTTTGAGGGAAGAGAAGTTGCGATGTTTTCTGCAAAGCATCCACAGCTCAGGCACAAGATTGGTTAAATGGGGTTCCACTGACAGATGTTAGGGTAAGTCCATAAATGGGAGACATAAATGAGCAGAGGTAGAAGTAGAGCAATACATTTTCCTGCTCCTGACCTGCTGCTGTCAGGAGTAGGTCAGCCCTCACCAACCCATTGCTGTTTCTTGATCATCATGTCCACAGATTTGGAAGTTGATCCAAATGGTGGTGCCCTGGCAGTCACATTTAACACACGCATGGCCTCTTGTCGCATTTAACACACACTAGCATCTCCTTAGGTCTTGGAGGTTCTTAAAGGTGGGCAAACAGGACTCCTCCAGGGGTTGGTTCCCATTTGCACTTTGTCCTGCAAGCTGGGTGGCAGCTGGCAATTAGCAGAAAAGAGTGGTGCAGTGAATTATGGTCAATGAATTTTGCAACATTGTCTGAATCACTGGGCTCAGCAGAGAGAGTTGAATGCTGGGCAATGATCATCCACATAGCAGCATGTTAAAACCATTAATAAGTGGTGACGAAGATCAGGATTATGTCTGTGCGGGCTTTGTGTTTGTTTTTGTTTGTCTTCTGAAGAAGCTTAATTTCTTTTCCAGTATTGATGTTGCTTTGTCACTGGTGGTGGTGGTGTGGCTGATGTAGGTTTATAAAGGCTTTTTGGCTTTTACAACTTTTATGAACAAGCATAGGCATAGGCACTGTTTAATGTCAGTGCTTCAATATTTGCAGCCTGCATATTAAATGCAAGCTCAAAGAAAAAAACTGTTGAGAGTAAGTCTTAAAATTCCCTATCTGTATTTGTCTTTTGCTCCATTTTTGCTGGAGGAAAAACCTCCTTGGAGAGACTTCCAAATATCCTCTCATGAATATTTGCATGTGTGCTTATGTGGGTGCCTTTGTGTCCAGGGGTGTATCCACTTGCCAGAGACATTCTTGCTTCCTCCCCTTTAGGTTGGGAGTTTGTGGAGACTGAGATGATTCTTCATTAAATTCCTAGGGAAGTCTTTTATAGACCCTTCCTCAACCTGCTGTGGACCTTTTCGAAATTAGGAGAGTCGGGCCTGAGCAGGCCCATGAGACTGACGTTTGGAAGTTTCTTCTAGAGAAGGATCAAGGCTGGAGGAACCAAGGATATGCTGTGCCTGCAGAGCTGTAGGAGATTTCTCATGGGGGGCAGGTTTGGCTCTGTTCTGCCTGTCTCTCTGCTTTCACCTGGATTTGCAGCCAGGGCTGGAACACATACACGTGTAGGCGAGGTGCATCTGGCTGCTGTGTAGGACACACTCGTGTCAGCAGGGATGCACCTGGAATTTTGTTGGGTGTCTGTGGAAGGCTGTGCTAGACAGGCGCCTTTTGCTGTCACTTGCCTGTGACAGGGTCTTGCTGTAGGTCCAAGGCAGCCCATGAGCTATGCTCCCAGTTACAGGACCCTGTTTCAGCATGTCAAAGGACAGGCCATGATTTTTTCATGTTGACACCTTCCTAGGCATCCAGGTAATCCCTGGGTACTTTGGGATGTTATTTTTTGATTGTTGAGTGCGACAGTTTTTTCTTGCCCACAGTCCTTGTGAAGAATGAGATCAAAGGCCTCTCACTGGGCTGCTCTGGCTGCATTGCATCTCTGTTTTTCTACTCTCCTGTTAAGTGTCTTCATTTAGAGCAGGTGAAGCTGTAAAAATCCATTACAGTTTCAGTGAAATTTATCTGTATTCACGTAGCTACTTCATGTATTGTCAAATAGGCAGCATATTTTGCAATTGCTGCAACAGTATGTAGAGTTAGGAAGTATGTGGTTCAAATAAAATGAGTTAATATTTGCCTTTGTTTAAAAATGCAGTGTTGCTATTGGGATGCAGTTTGAGTTGCATGCCTCTCCAGAGGGAATCTAACCTTTAATTTTAAAATGCTTTCTACATGTTTTAGGTCCTTTCTATTGATTTATCTAGAATGGTAAAAAATAATATAATGCTGTGTTAGATCCAGCAAGTATTCTTTATTTTGAAATTAATTATATCTTGTGTGGTGAAGACACATGGTACTGTAGTGGTATATAGCAGAAGAAAATCTGTATTATGCAAAATGTGTTGTGAAAGGTGGACGCTAAGAGTACCAAACACTTTCTGCTGTAATTCCTGTTATGACAAAAATCTCTCTTACTGATGATGTTGGATAAATATTTAAAGCTGAAACATTTTCCATGGAAAGATGCAGATTCAGTGGCATGAAAATAGTCTATGGAGTTGCGAGACTCTGTTGAATTTCATGTTGAAGAAAATCCAACACATGCCAAAATAATCTGAATTCTTTGCCTCAACTTTCAAAATGAAACTTCCAGTTTTTTATTTCAAATGTGTTTCTTGCCTAGAACTCTGTTTTCAGTAAAAAAAAAAACAAAAAACAAAAAAAAACAACAACAACAAAAAAAAAAACCTCAGTCAAAATTGAAATGATAAGTGCAACAGTGAGAGGATTTTCAGTTCGGTGACAACTGCTTTTTCTGTCCTTGTTCCCTTCTCCTCCCACAGTGGATTTGCCGTCAACTAAAAATATCCATCATATTTGTAGATCTGTGTCTGACTACTCTATTTCACAGCTCTTTCCCTTTGCACTGTGCCATTTCTATAGCTATCCCACGCTTCTCAAACATTGATTTTCAAAATTTTCATGATTGCCAGTCATCTGTCTTACCTCCATCACACTGAGGTACCTGTACCCTTACTCTATATCAAGTGACAGAGTTGAAGAAAACTCTGTTGGAATAACTAATTTTCATCAGTTTAGGTTTTACTCTACCTTCTCAAAGCTACTGCCTGCTGGGAACTCTGCTGTTTCTTGGCAAATTTCCTCACATTTCATAAAGTCAGCAATGCTGGGATGGTGTCTCCAGAATATCGGAGGTCTCTTTCCTGTCAGTGTTTGAAACACAAGAAATTTATTTCATAGTTCAAGGACTGTTTTGTTTCTCTTTCCATCCCCCTACGTGGGGCTTGGGCAGAGCTGTTACAGAGATGAGGGGCGATGTCCGGGGTTGGAGGTACCTTAGCCCTGCTCCCCATTTCTACACAGCAGGTATAACAATTGCAGCTCAGTGGTTCATCAAAGCAAGCACAGGTCTGCTGCAGGTCCCCTGCATGGCTGTGCCACACAGCAGAGCCATTTTGCAATCAAAAGCAGTTGACAATGATGAAAAAATGCCAGGAAGGGTTTCTTTGTACGTGTATTAAACTCCACAAAAGATGATTCATTACAGCTTCATAATGTGAAAGGTCCAGAACCTGCTCACTGGAAAACAGTCTTGGCAAGAACTCTAGGAAATGGCTTATTTTCACCTCTCTGGAATTTCATCACTAGCAGGGTCTTGAAGTGGCAATCTAGATCCCAAACATCGTGTTCCAGCAAGAACAAATTTCAGTACAAATGTAGAAGAGGGTTTGTTAGAACACTGTGTAAGGGCTAACATGCAGCCGGAGGATGGACTGGCTCCAGCTGCGGGGACCACTGTAGTTCACTCTTGCGTGCTGCAATTCTGACACGGGGCTGTTTCCTGGATTGGAAAATTGGCTTTTTTGTACCGACTGAAGCCAGGTTACAACAGCTTTTTCCTCTCAGACATGTCTCCTATGCAGAGAACCAAGAAGTGGCAATGTCATTCCTCCTCTGTTCAGAAGTTTCTTCAGAAAAAAGGGTGATTTGAGGCTGCTTGTGCTGCCTGGGCATGCTGAAGCTGGCACATCAGACCAAAGGACCATGGCCTGTGGGAGCTCTCATTGTGGTCATGCCATGTGTACCCTGTTCCCACAATCAGCTCTGGAGGACCACACATCCTCTGGAATATGTGGCTACCTTTAATCCTAGGAGAAATTTTAGCCCACCCGTTCCAGCCTGGGCTTGGCATGTCCCTGCCCCCAGAGAGGTGCCTGATGCTGGGGCTGCCCTTGTGCCCCAGCTGCCCTGCTTCTGCCTGGGCTGGGACAGGCCCTGGCTGCCTGACCCTGCCATCACCCGCCATGGGGAGCTGGGACAGGGGCTGATGGCCATGGGGATGGGTGTGGGATCCTGGACCCTGGACAGGGTGGGGTGAACCCTGGGGGGATGCTGTTGCGCCCAGAGACATGATGGAAAACAGGCGGGTGGGAAGATGTGGTTGTATCCTGTAGCTGATCTAGTAGATAGTCATAGGGGAGCAGAGAGACAGAACAAATAGCACATTTCAGAAAGCTTTTAATATATAATGGCTTATTTAGTCATTTTAGTTAAATCATTTATTTATGTGGAGTTTGGCCCTTTAACTGTAATGCGTAGGTCTAGTACATGATCTGCTGTGTGGAGTATCTGACTCTGCAGGCAGAGCTGTTTATATTCCAGGATTCTCTAAGCTGTTTCTGACATATCTTTGTTAGATGCATTATGCATTTTATATCTCATTCCTAACAGTGAAATACAAACCTCACACTTAGGCATTTCCCACAAAGCAAAACCCCTCTGCAACTTAGAAATGCTGAACGCTGATTTACTGTTCATGTGTGAACAAATAAATTCCCCAGAAAGCCGTTGTTTGGAACGTGGGGCACACAGCTTGCCTCTGCAGCTGTGTGGTGTGGGATGAGGTCATCCCTGCCACAGAGCCAGCTCTGTCTGCAGCCCTGCTGCCGGAGAAAGCCCCAGACAGCCTGGAAGAGGAAAGGAAGGCGTGCATGGTAGGTCAAAGAGTGTGGGTTTTGTTGCGATAAAACTCGTGCAATTGCAAGCCTTGGGATTTGTAGCATGGTTTTCCTCAGCAGTGGCAATTCCAAAATACTCCCTCACCTGCCTGAAGAGAGTGTGAGCAGCAGCATACCTTTCTGTTAGAAAAACAGAAAAATAGATGATAGCAAATTGTTCAAATGTGTATGTTAGGAAAATGCATATAAAATGCAAATAGATTGTCATTACTCTTACTCTGTAATGGGCTACCCATTCTGATTCCAGAAACAGAATGTGACATTTTTTAGATTGGTACTTACAGAAGATCCACAGGACCCTGTTGCAAGACCTGGGCTGAAGTCTGAGACTTTACAAACTCTGCATCATTTGACACAAGGCAATATGTCAGTGTATGAACATACAGATGTTAATGTCTTAGTGTAAAGAGGTTAGCACATTTTAACATTCTGCGCAACTTCATGCAGCCTTTTTACACATTATGTTCATATAATTATGATAAGCATTTTAATCTTCCCAGAAGCTTTGGGAACAAGCTTACTGAACTGTGACTTGGTGAATTTTTGAACTCTCTTAAGGCAGAATATGATGAATTATTAATGAACATGAAATACTTTTATGATGTTAGTGCTACTGGCAGTCTGGAAGACTTCTTGGGCATGCCAGCTAAAAAAGAGATGAGAGATTTCTCTCTGTCTCTCTCTTTTCATTTTTAAGCCAAAAAAACCCACAATAAAATTACCTGCAAAGCTGAATAAAAATACTATTGAGTCCAAAGGAAAAACAGCAAGTAGAAAAATATTAGTAATGTGCTCTATTGAAAATGAAAAAAAAAAAAATCAATAAATGAGAAAACCTACTGGAATAGATTTTGACATGACACAGCAAAGAAAAAAGAGAAGAAGAAATGATATTCCGAAGAATCTGCCAGTGTGTTGACTCATGTCACAGAAAGCAACTTTGGATGAGGTTGGCATAAACAAAGGATTTTGTGTGTTCTTAATAAAACAGCATATAAATTGTGCTGCAAACTCTGTGTTTACTGGGGAGAAAAAGATACTTTAAACAAAAGAGAAGACTTATATAGGAATTCAGACCTGAGACCCATTCAGTTTGACAGAACAGAGGCTGTGTTAAAGGAGGCTATGTAACATTAGAGACAAATCTCATATGTCAGGTTTAACTCCATCACCATAACGACTGGGACCCTGTGGCACACAGAATTCTATGGCTTTAGCATACAGAAGAAGAGGTATTTCCAGGATATTGTGGTTTTGAGGACTTTGCGTTTAAACAATCATTGAAGAATACAATATCATCAGTTGTGAATGATGTTTTATCCAGTAATGCACTTGGCAGAAATTCATGGTTTCCTGGAAATATATTGGTCTTTTTGAAAATGTTG
Organism: Oxylabes madagascariensis; assembly: GCA_013400675.1. NCBI lineage: Eukaryota > Metazoa > Chordata > Aves > Passeriformes > Timaliidae > Oxylabes > Oxylabes madagascariensis. The sequence goes on along the minus strand of VYZR01002401.1, from coordinate 12,724 downwards.
GTTTATTTTTTTCTGCGACGGATAGCTGATCATAACAAAGCCAGCTGGGATAGCTGATAGCTTGATGGCTGTAGTACTTACATGAAAACTTATGTTTTTTTGCTTCTCATTATTTTGGTGTATTATTCTGCCTTCTGAACTAAAAATTGTAAGCCTCCTTTTCTTCATATGATGGAATGAAAACGCTTCCTAACACTGGTGCACTGGAGAGTGGGAGTTGCCATTCAGAGCCATCTTGTCAAGCTGGTCTGAGAGGACCTGAATGAAGTTCCACAAAACCAAGTGGAAAATCCTGTGTCTGGGATGGAGCAATCCCATGCACTAGTACTGACTGGGGACTGTTTGGCTGAGAGCAACTTTGCAAAAAATGACTCGATGGTCCTGGTGGATTCAAGCTCATTGGAACTGGACAAGTTCACTTTGTGAAAAAAGGTGAGCAGCCCCACTGTGGGCTGCAGGAGCTTAGCCAGAAGGTTAAGTGAATTTTTCACTCTATTCAACGTTTTGAAACCACCCTTGGTGAGCAGTGCCCCTTTTTGGCCGTACCAGTAAAATGGACACTGATATACTGGAGTGAGTCCAGTGAAGGGTGGACAGGGGACTGGATCAGCTGTTGTAACTGGCTCTGCTTGGAGCAGGGACTTGGACCAGGTGACTCCCAATCTGCATGAGTCTGCAGTTCTGTCTTGCAGAGTTGGAGCTTTTCATGTCATGTATGCAAATCCTTAAACAGGCTTTTTTTTGTGCCATGTAACCATGGCCTCATTTTCTTTAGTTGTGCTGCTATGTTTTCCCAGAGTTTTAGAGGAAGTGGCAATTCTATGCGTTTGTGCACTTCAGCTCTGCCAGTTGTACCAGCTGGAAGATTTATTGCAACATGAATAATGTGCTCCCTTTCATTTCTGAGCCAAGGACCAAATATTCATGAAGGTGTGAATGCACATTTTCTGGGTAGTGAAAAAAATGTAACTGGGTTTAAAGGGTGTTCAACAAGACTTATCAACATTGTCTTCAAGGCAAACAAAGAAAAAATACTTAAAAATGTCAAAGGAAATCTGGATATTATCATTTTATTTGTTGTTACATTTTAGTTACAGTGTAGTCTCTTAGAAATTGTTGGAGATTTTTGAAAATGTTATATTGAACATGAAAATGCACAACCTGTTCGTAGTAGTAGTTGGCTGTAGTTTTGCAGGATTTTCTTTCCCAATTATGTTGCTGTAATTTGCTGCAGGATTATGAAGGGTACATCTGCATTGTCTTTCCTATATGCTGACTTGGGAACGATTTTCCCTATCAGGTGGAGGTATCCTCTGAGTGCTGATGGGGGCTTCATGTTTTGATAACATAAAAATTCAATTTCCTTTTTCATCCTCTATATTCAGCTGTCCTGCATTGTCTGACAATACGTTTCTCCTTGTTTACTCCTGTTTGTGCAGTATTGGACTTGCCCTCAGGGAGTGGCAGTATGTCAGAGATTGGTAACAACAAATAGGTAGATTTACCGACACAAATCAACCAGATATGCATTCAGGATAGTTTAGAGCTACTTACAGTATAGCTCAACAAAAAAACGGTTTTATAAAGCATTATTTCTTACTCCAATAATTCTGCCATTAGAGAGAAAAAAAAAAAAGGAACCCTATATTTTATTTAAACACCACTCAAAAATTTAGGTTTTGGAAATAGAATTTTAAAATCGAGATGTGGACCTGGACTTTGAAATCCAGACCTGAGGACTATTTATTCCATGATGAGCCTACATGCACTTAAAGAAAACAGTTTAGGAAAATAGGCCCATTTTCATTTTCCGGAGACTGAAAACTTCACAGTATTGAAGCATTTCTGAAGGGTACTTATATCCTAGCAAGGATAATAACCTTTATTTTCTTTGCAAACCATTAATTCTGAGTATTTGAGTTCAAGTTTTGCAATTATTTGCTCACTGGAGTATTGCTCACTGAATGTCCTTTTGGTATACAAATATTCCAAATGACTCAAGAGAAAAGGAGTTTACATGAAATTATAATGAAATTACAAGAAATACCATGATGGAATTCCTTGAAGTGTTTTGATGACAGTTTGAGGAATTCATGGACACAATCAGAGAATCATCTGGTTTGGAAACACTTCCTCCTGAGCCAAGCAGTCCATGCTCCTTGGGTGATAGAGCAAGATAATTCTGTGCAGTGCAGAAGGCAAGAACTGGTGATTGCAGTGAGTTTCCTGGGATTATCCCAGCTGTGTGGAGCTGTGGATCCTGCACTTGCTGTCATAGGAAAAGCCTTTGTGTGTAAGCAAATAACAATGTGCTGTGTGGTTAGCAAAGAGGAGTCTGTCCACACTGACCCATTAAATTCCTTACTGTTCCAGCCCTTCATAACCATCCACCTCCATAAGCCTGACTCCTACTGC
>VYZR01002398.1:47076-64294 GCA_013400675.1 Oxylabes madagascariensis | reverse complement strand
ATGCTGTTATACCGAACTGCAACTTTTGTCATCTCTTTGCAACATTACTGTTGGTACAAGAAGAGTGATCAAATAATGAGAGATACACCAAGTCCTGATCCAGTAAGTTGGAGGTCTTGGAATTTCACAAAAACTCATCCTGTTCTAAGATTGGGGGTTGGGTTAGATTTTTTTTTTCCCTTTCACAGATTTACATTACTTTCTCCTCTTCTTCAATCCTTAAAACCATAATTTACTTTAATTCACACGGTCTGTTCCTGAACACTGCTGGCCCTTTCTCATCCAGCAAATACTCCTTCCTTGGAGTATTTGCAGGGAGCTGCCTGCCACAGCACCTGTTTTACAAAGAAAGAAAATATCCACTGCTGATTTTTTTTCCTCAGCCAGCCCAGTCACCTGTGTGATTTCATTCATTAGTGCAGAGATTAGTCCATTCACACTAGATGCTCTTTTTCAGAAGGTAATGGCAGTGCCTAGTAAAAATGTGTCATGATTTGTAGTGGATTCTGTGGCAACAGAACTAGACCCTGACTCTCAATTTGCCTTGTGAGTTCTGTTCATTACAGATGAATAAATGTCCACAGCATGAAAACAACAATGAAATGGACTGACTAAATTTCTGAAATTTAGCCAAATTCTTGATATTCCTTAATGCACTCATTGATGTCTATTCTTATCCTGAATAGCACTTGAATTATCAATCTGGTAGAAGTTGTTGAGGCCATTCCCATTCTAGCCTATAGCTCCATTGCATGTCTTCCCTCATAAAAAACGTCCATTTTTTCAGGCATTCCGTACATCTCTCTCTTCAATTAGATTGCTTTTTTTGCCCTTGGTCCACAATTTTCCAAACGTGCAGGATCACACACACTACCTGAGGACTTAGCAGTGCTGAGCAGGTCAGAAGGAGTGCTTTCTGAGCCCAGTAGATGGTACTCCTGTTTAGACAGTTCAAGACAGTATTTGCCAGTTTTGCAGCAGAGTGATGTTGCTGACAAACACAGGCTGATTGAGCCAAAATACTGCAAACACAACCCCAGAAAATGATCCTACAGCAGGCAAAAGAGATGACCTAGACAAGCTCATTGATATTCATCATATTTTCCCCTGTATTATAAATATATATTCATTCATATATATGAACTGTAACTATATTCAGTATTATATCTAATCTTGTTCGTATGAAAGTTTTTGCATTAAACCCTTATTGGCTTCAACATCAATGGGAATGGGTTTGCCATTTCTGTTGATTATATAGAGGCACTCAGTTATACTTTTCTTTTTATAGTCTATTTGCAATGAAGCATAGATACATTCATAAAAGATAAGAAGACATCAGACTCAGTACTTTCAATGCCAAAAATAAAAGTTGACGCTCTTTCAACTAAGCAGAATGCTGTCAATAGAAATTAGCAGTGTAAAAAAATGCTGTGCACCACAGGGAGATGCAATCAAGGCTCTCATAGACAAATATCTTGGAATACTTTTTATTTTACATACCCTCAAAACTTTAGCAAGTTAACTCAAAATGCCTTTTATGAATTTGTAAATATTATCTCACTGCTGTATACATGCTCCAAAGCATTTCCCTCTCTACTTGGATGTTCAGCTCTCCTTTCCAGCAGGCTAGATTAAGCTTCAATGCAATCTGAATCTTTGTGATTAAAAGGCTGATTTATCATTTTCTGAAAAGAATAATCATGCTGTCATAGGAGGACAGAGGGTTGGTCTGAAATGTCTGTCAACCACAAAGGAAATCCCTGCAAAGAGTTAAAATAATTGGAAAAATTGCAAGCCTATTTACAAATTTCTTAGCATTTTGTCTTTACACTAACACAATGATGATTTTTGACCTTAGTAGCTTTGCCCAGCACAGGCAAACAAGCTTTGAATTATTGTTCTGCTGCAACGTAACAATTCCATTGCTCTGACCCTTGGTGTCTTGCAAAATACAATAGAACAATAATTGTCAATCCTTCCTATACAATGTGCTAGATTTGACAGGGGTCAGCATTAGCTACAAGACCTTTGGCTGATGCTCAAAGAGGTAATATCTCTTCTCTAGTTCAGTTGATAAAACATTAAATAGAATCAATTTTTGCCATGCTTTTGTGGAGACAGAGATAAAAACAGTTTTTACACTGTAACATGTTTTTTAATAGACAGAAAATAGATGACAGTATAGCTCAAAGTGCTTTGGTAAATATACTATTTAAATGTCAAAAGTTTTTATTCTTCTAAAGAGAAATGCCATCATTCTTCCTTCCAATTTGTAGTGTGATGAATCTAAGAAGGCTTTGCTGTGTGCAGAAAATAGAGGATTTTGTTGCAGATCTTACATGAGTACTACATGAAGGAAAAGACTGACTCATAGACATTTTGTGTCAGCGTGTGATTTGTACAAAGCAAGGATATAATCTGACATGGAAATAAAATGTGTGGTAGATGCTCCTCTTTGGCACCATGGAGAAGCTGGTGGCAAGGTCAGCAGCTACAACGTCTAAGCTCCTCACATTGTAAGCAGTTGTTAGTTAAAATTTTGCTTCAGTCCTAGAGCCTGAGTCTTTCGTCTGTCATCTCTGAACATTTTGATCGAAAAAGCTTAAGAGAAAGAGACATTTATGGCACGCGGCAGTACTCCATATCTGAGGGGGAAATCAGACTTCGAGAGCAGAAAGAAGAACTGGCATATGAAAAGAAAGGAAATATTTCTCATAATTCAATTTAATAACATTATTCCTTTTGGTATATTTCTAGACTGTACACATAAAACTGTCTAATGTTGAAATAAACAGCAACAAAAAAATTCCCCTTGTGATTACTTTAAATGCATTCCCTAGTCTTCACCCATACAAAACATGAACCACACAAATCTTCTCTTCCCACTTCTGTTGCTTGATGCTGAATATCCTGTTTTGAATATGCTGTCAGCTCAGGTTCATAAAGATTGGGGCAAAAAAAGCACCACTTTTCAATCAAGAAGCCGTCTGTTAGAAAACAGCTATTTCACAAGACCATAATTTGACACTGAGCTTCAGCATCTACTGTGATCTCCATGAAAAATGTAAAACCAGAATGTGCTTGAATTACAGAAATCCCAGCCTTTGCAAGATTTTTCTTGTAGTGCGTTTGAGAATTTTGTCTGTGCTGGGACGCTGCTGGTCCCAAGGGTTCACTGTTACACAGTGAAGGCATGCACTTCTTCAGGGCAGCAAATGTGAGAACAAGGGAAACAAGGTGGAAAACAACCACTTGGAAGACCTTTCATCTTTTGAGAAGCATTTGTATTATGCTTATTCACACAGAAACTATGCTGCCATACTGCTTACATTGCACATGCTAGTGGAGTGAAACACTAACTGTGCTGAGCCTGTGTGGCAGGCATCACTTCAGATCTGTTTGCTTCTCCCATCTCACCCCATGCCTGTCCCTGTCTGTCCTCATCCCCACTCTGATCCCTGTCCTCATCCCTGGTTCCTTCATCTTTGTTTTCTGTAAACCCAACAGTGACTGAGGCTGTGTCTGCTGATACAGAAGTGGTTCTACAGCAAGATAACAAAGGAGATAATCATCTAACTGCAACATGTGATGAAGACAAAAGGTCTTTGCAATTGTTACTGAAAAATGCTTGCTGGAGTTCAGATGTCTGTGTCCTTCATTCCCTCCCTTGCCCAAAGTTGAGCTCACCTAACTCTACTTTGCAACAAACCTTCCGTGCCTTCAGTGTGCTGTCAGTGATGTGCTTGGTTTTAAAGATGGGACAGTTAAAACAATCTAATTATGAGGTTGCCCATTCCTAGTCTTGGTCAGGCGGTCCCTGGATGTGAATTTTAAAAATTATTGAGAAACATGTTAGCAATTTTGAATAGTAATTATGTTGTCCAGAAATTAAATGCTGACCTATGACTCAGGGGATGGAAGAGCAGCAGAAGACTGGCCTCCCTGTCACAAGGAAAGGATTTGTGTTTCAGAGGTTCCTGATTCAAACAGTCTAATGATTGTTCCTGTTTACCAATCACCAGTACATTTTTCACAAGTGATTTGGGGTGCAAACAGAGTTATCCCTAAGCAATTTGATTTCACTTGATCAACAAATGGAGAAGCGAGGTATCCTTTAGCAGAAGCACATTAGAGGGAGCCAGGATTGGTAAGTAAGGGAGAAAGCAGTGAGAAAGGCAAGTAAGGGGGAAACTAGCTGAAAATCTGCTGAATGTCCCTGGAGGAAAAAAAAACCCTACCTCTTGACCGTTGGTAAAATACGTTGTGTGGAAAGATGTAACAATGAGCACAAACATTTATTTTCAGACAATGTGGGAGAGAGGTTTATGAAGCAAAGCAATCTGTAATCAGTCCTTTTTTTTCTCCTTCCTACATTTCCAAAAGATTAGCCCAATGCCAAACCAGCTATCTATCCTGCCTCTAAAAGAGGCACCTGGCAATTACAGCTCTGCAAAGGTGCAGGGTTCCCTTTGTGGCTGTGTGTAAAAGAAGCAAAATACCCACTTTCATCTTTGCATCTGAGTGCATTTGTACTACACACGTACATGAGATTTTTCTACAAAGACAGGAAGGCAAGGTCTGTTTTTTCATCATACAGTTAAAAGTGAACTCTCACTGCAGGCATGGGGCGAGCAGCTTGCTCATGGCTTCACACATTTATTTCTCAAGAACAAAAGTGCACTGAGCAAATATGCACATTTTATTACTAATATTACTAGAGAATGTACACTGATGGTTGTACATATGTATTTCTCCATTTACCAGTAGTCTCACTGGAAGGTAGGGAGAAGAAATGCAGAAGCAAAAAAAAAGTCTATTACCAGGAAAGGTAAAAATTTAGTGACACAATTTAGTAAACTGTATGAAGCATGGCATTCAATGATCAGGAAAACCCCAGATATTAAAGTCCTTATCTAAAGTATGTCCAAACTATCTGCACTTCTTGAGACTGCAAAGCTGAACTGGAAATTGGACAAGACAGGCTTTTCTGGTATTGCCTGTTTCTGGCTTGGGCAGATAGCAGATGATACCATCTGTCTTTACACACTTCTGCAGAGCGGCAGCAGTCCAGGGCTAGCCAGGAAGCACAGTGATGTGCAGGAGAGATAATAAAGCCCAGGATTAGCTACAGCAGGCCCTTGATTTTGTTTTCAGTGGAGGTCACGTCCCATGTGCCCCTTTGTGTGAAGAGTGCAGCCAGTCTGAGCTCCCAAAATGTCTCCTTCCCACCCAGTGGTGAGGCATGGTAGGCTGCTGTGTGGTCTTTCTCCGTGCTGCCTCTGCAGAACATGGGCAATCCATTTGTGTCCTCAAAGATTTCTCGTACATAACCAAGGGAAACAATGGAAAAGTAAAAGCAGGGTATTCCACAGACACCAAATCCACCATCACTTGTAGGCTTAACTCCTGCAGCACCTTCCTGTGTCAGGAAGTAGGGTCACCTGTCAAAACTGAGATTTTTGTGGCATTTTGCTCACTATTTGAGGGTGCAAACCCCACTGTGGACTCTGCAGAGTTTGGGAAATACACCCACTCTGATTCACCTGGAAGCTGTCTGGCCTAAATAACCAGAAGAAAAAAAGACAGGGTTCGTTCACTCCACCGGAGGGGGAAAAAAATAAAAAAAAAATATTAAGTCCTTGAATTTTTTTGCCTTGAATTATTTTCATTTGTAGGTAGGTTCATTTGCAAGAACCAAACTGGTTCTATATAACAATGAAACCAAGCAGCCATACTGAGTGATAAAAAACAAGGTTACAGAATAAATACTGATCTACATTTGCTGTGTATTAATAAATACATTGAGCAAGTGCTGTGTTTAGTATAGCTTTTACTTCAACCATAAAAATGTACATTTCAGGGCTAAGGTGAAGAAAAACATAAATAAAATTGCCTGGAATTATGAAGAGGGGGGAAGGGATGTATGGAGTGTTCATAAATAGCTGAAAGTATCGATCAGTGATGGTGAAATAGCAGTGAACTGTGCAGAGCACTTTGAGTTACCTCCTTGTCTTTGATTAGGTTCAAATGTTAAACTTAATCTGTAAACCTTTAAATGGGATTCTGAGCCAAGAGCCTCGAAGACCTGAGGTTTCAGAAAACAACTGCTGAGTTTGATCCAAATGTCAGAACAAAATGCAGAGAAGGACTTCATATTGGACTTGGAAATTAAATTAAAAATCGATGAACACTTTTTAGACATTCTTCTCCCCTTGAATATTAATAAGCGGGAAAGAGGAATAGTAGCATCTGGAGAATAGTCTGTATTAAAACTCTATGTGGTCAAAAGCTTTTTCCAAGTTTTAAAAAAAATTATTTCATGTACTATAAGGGGTTTTTGAACATAAAAACAAGAAAATTAGAGGGTTTTCTACTTTCTATGTACGATTTTTTTTGTTTCCTGAAAGAAAAGGCTTTTTGCTTCTGTGTTTCTTTGAGGCGAAAGCATGGGGTTTTTTTAAAAAAGAAAACAGAGAAGTTTCGCCCTGTTTCTATCAGGACACTCTCTGCTGTTCCGCGTAGCTTCAAGGACAGCCTTGTTTTAACGACAGCCTTCCCAATTCTCAAGTAAATTGAGTTTTCACTGTTTTCTCGGTCCACTTGGGAGGTGGGCACTGACACTCCGGATCAGCTGCCGGCGGCGCGGGCTGCATTGTAATGCAGAACAAATGAGGGCTGGATACGCGCCCTCCTCGCATTCAGCCGCCACCGCTGCCACTTACAATTACAAAGGACAAGAGCAGGAGACACTCCAGCAGCAGGGAAGCATGACCTGCGAGCCGCAGCTCATTTTGCACTGCACTTATTCAATACAGCGCTGCCCTATAATTTCCTATAGCATTGTTATCTGTTCGCCGGTTACGCGCTCACACCTTCATTATGTCCCCGGCTGCCGGCTGCTTGTCACATCTATTGATTGCACTCGGGCTGCAATTTGCATGGACCACCCGCGGCTGTCCTCGGCCAGACCGATACCATGGCTGGGACCGACACCCAGGGACCGACAGCCCTGCCAGGGACCCAGAGCTGATAGCGGGACCGGTGCCCACACAGGGGTGACAGCACTCGTAAGGATCGGTGTCCCTTACAGACACTCCTGTCCAGGCTGGTACCCCTGCCGAGGTGTGGCACCTCTTGCGGTGACTGATATCGCTGCTGGCAGCGATGCTCCTGACAGGCACTGATGCGCCTTACAGGCACTGATGCCTCTCAGAGGTACTGGTACCCCTGCCAGGGACTCTGCCAGGGAACAATGTCCCTTTGGAGGGGGCAGCAGCCAGCAGGGTCTCGCTGGGGGCTCCGGGCAGCCGCCCCCAGCAGCTGGCAGTCCCAGGCAAGGATCTAGACACCCCCATGGGAAACCCGATGCATGAGCATCTGAGAGAGACTGTCCTGGCTCTGCAACAAGCACGATGCTTGGGTTCAAGCCACTGTCATTGTCTCATGGATAGCCACAAGGAACTGGACACACAAATCCCTCTGCCGATCGTTTGGCATTAATTTCCACAATTATTGGGTGGATGTTTTAGCACAGAGGCTTGAGGAAAGACTGAGACCCAGGACACAAAAAAGGGAAATGGTATTAGATGAATGTCAGTGCTGTCTGTACTGCACTAGGTTTTCTATTTCCCTGTCATAATGAATGAGATTATCAGAGGATGCAAGTACGTCTGTGAGTCTGAGGGTGTCTCCTGCAAATGCAAGCTGGGATGTCAGCAATCACAGCTGGCACATGCAAGGAAGAGAACATCCCGCAGCTGGGGGGTTGTGAACTTGTCCTGAAATTGGGACGCTGTGCTCTGACCACGTCGGTAGATGTGCGAACCCGACTGAGATGTCAGTATTTTGCTGGGGCTAATGAGATACAATACTTAATCTCATTTGTGTTTAAGTCAGTAGGACAGGTCTGATGTCTTTGGCTGAAGACAGGACTGGATCTGATATCTGAAGTAGCTGAAGATCTCTGTCTAAAAACTGTTTAAGTGGTTGCACAAGCAGAAGACAAAAAGGTGATCAGATGGGGCTAAGAAAAGCACTAGTTGCTGTGTTCCAGGAGGAATATAAATAGCCTCTTGAAAGATTTGGTGAATCATTTTGCCCTTTCTCTTCTGCACCTTTGTGTTTCACGGAGAGGTTTTGTGAGATTTTGGCTGCAGAAGGAAAGAATCCAAACTATCTGAATGGTGGTAGCTCAGCGGGATAACAAAATCCTCACATTATTGCAGAGCAGGCAACTACACAAACCTTTTCAAACCCTCTCCACAAGTAGAGTGCACATAAAAGCAGGCAGCAAAATGTTTCTGAAATTATCTGTGATGGAGTAAAATCATGCATCATTTCATGAGGGATGCTGAATCAATGCTTATTACTTACAAGTAAGGTGTTTAAATCTTTCAATGGGTATGGGAAGAAAAGAAAGGGAAGAAAGTGTCTGAGATGAGCACAGTAAATTGTATCATGAATTTAAAATAAATCCATCCTAATTATTCTTATTTCAAATTGTAACATATATATTTCTGATCATTCTCTATCCCTTCCTTTCATTTTATGACAGTTTTTAACATATTGATCCATTTGCTTCATTTTGTCTTCTTTTCTCTTGCTGTCACACACAGCATTTTAAAGAAACTACACCGGTGCAAATGAAAGTCACAGCTTTCTTTCACTAGTAACAGCTAGTCACAATCTAATCCCACTAAAATATTTGTAAATTAGAATTTTGTCTCTGTTTTCTGGGTGAGAAAAATCAAGTAAGCATTCCTAAACAACAAGAATTATCACAGCTATTTTTGAGAATTAGTTCTGAATAAAGGCAGTCATGCCTCAGCTTGGTGGTAATGATTTCAAAGTTTCAACATTAATACATAACAACTCTCAGTTCAGAAATTTTCTGTATCTATGGTAATGCAAAGCACTATAATTTTATTATTATTGCATCAAAATAGATGATATTAAACTACAGCTTCCTACACACAGCTCAGTCGGCTGGAGTTGTTGTTACGGTTGGATTTTTTGGTGAAGTACTGTACTTCTATTCCCAGTCGGAAGGTCGTGAGAATCATAGTACACCCAGACATTTACCTTTCACCATTCCTGCAACAAAGAACACAATGTCACTTTAAAAATTTACAGCTGAGGTCAAGGCCACAGGAATCAAACAAGCCCACGCAGGCAGGGCTTGGTGGGGAGAGGTCATCCATGTGTCAGTGGGACTGCGAAGTGCAGGTGGCAGAGGCAGGGCAAGCTGCTCACCTCTGTTTTGAGACCCCACACAGACAATGTTGTGCATGGCGGCCTGAACCATGATAGTCACTAATATTTGTATTTTTAAAAGGAATCTGAAAATAGCTAACTTGTGACATGATTGGAAAATGCGCTGTAGTGTGTGTGGGCTTCTCTGACAACAGCAGAGTTCAGTCTGATACAAATCAGGGCACCATTTCAATCCTTCTGCATGGGCAGAGTGACTTCCACAGATGAAGAGAGAAAAAAGAAAAATCCTGCCAAAACTTCCTACAGACCTGATCGGCCATGTTTTCTATCCAAATTGTCCTCTGAGCGCAAGGAAACTACACTCCCAGCCTTCTACCTCAGTATGATTTAGAAGGCATCCTGTATAACAAACACCACTCTAAATAATGATTTTTCAATATTTTTAGTTTTTCCCAGAACTTTTTATGTGACTTGTTTAAATCCAAGAACAATGGTGAAGATAAAAGAGCAAGAAAGCTTTCTTGTGCTATTTCAGTATTTTCTGAACTAATAATTCAGTGTCATATGTGATGATGTAGTAAGTCAGCAAATGTGAAATATCTCTAGGGAGCTCTTTGTTCTGTTATTTTTTTCCTATCCAGTGCTTCTGGTTATCAACAGAAAAACATAAAATAAATTTTCAGATTCTAAATAAGGCATCTTACATATGATACTAATACTTCTTTCTGGAAAAAAAAAAAAAAAGAAAGAAACAGTCAAGCACTGATGTATAATTTTCTATAACTGTTTCCCCTTTGATAAAGATGTAACGGGAATTGAGCATTTGAAAAGGATGTTTATTAAACTGATTCTATAAATGGAAATGTATATTTTAAACCCCAGGATTCAGGAGAATACTTTGTACTTTATATTGGTGTCATTTCAATCTTACTTTCTTTTGTCCCACTAAAAAAATCTAGGAAGAAAAAAGTCACAGCCATAAAATTTTACCTATTTTTTAAGAGAAGGTCTACTTTTCCCAATTTTGACTACTTTTAGGATTCAGAGAAACACTGAAAAATCCCATGTTGCCATAGCTTCACTCAGCAAAGCTATCCAATTCGCTTGTGTTTAAAAAAGAAATCTGTTTCCAAAACAGAGTTGATGCTACCATCTGAAGGACTGTCTATCTCCAGTTGTGTGCCAAGGAGGGCTGGGTGGCAAGACTCTTCACTTAGGTCTTCACCTGAGTCAAATGTAAAGACTAAGTTGGAAAAATCCAGGCTTAGGTCTTATAGCTAAATGATAGATTTTAAACTGCATTCCCCACTGAATCTTTCCCTACCACTAAGCCTGGCAGAGTTCACATCTGCATATTTTATTCCAAAACTGTCCAGCAGTAAAGAGAAGTTCATTATTTTAAAATAAGTCTTGTCAGTTTGGCTAAGGTTTTATTTGATACAGCACTTGTCTTTTAAGGCTTCAGTGGTTGCCTGTCATTGTCATCCTGTAAAACTGATCTTTACTGGTATGACACACAGAAATTAATGCCTGAATGTAGATTCAATGAGCAAAACTAAGGGAAGAAGGATTTGGACAGGGGGCAGAGACAAATCTGAAGGGCTCCATAGCTACTACTAATTAAAATGGTAAGTGCAGAGTCACCAAGTCACTCTGGAGGAAATTGTTATTAAGTACAATGACTTTATCTATTTCTTATCTAAAGGAAGGGTTCAGGATTCACCACTGAGATGGACATATTGGACTTTAACAGGTTTACTCAAGATCTTAAAATAATGTCTTTGACTTGCACATGTTAGGCTTGGACTGAAACTTTTGGTCATATGAATCATCCAGGGATATCAGGTGGTTCTTTGGGTCTTCCAGGGTAAAGGAGACACACAGATTAATTACTGTTCTCTCTGTGTTTCTTGATAGCCCTGCTTCTCCTGATGCATGTTTTGGATCTGCCATCTGTCATTGCTGCTGCTCAAGTTTGTCTGAGCAGTGGACATTATTCTGCTCCAGGAACTCAGCTGTTGTAGAAGACCTACATGCAAGCACCTCTAGGCATCCCTCTTTTCTGCAGATAGAGGCTTCAGCACCGCTACTTTTCTGATGCCTATCTGAGGACAATGAAGGAAAATCAGTTGTAGTGCAGGAGAAATAAAATTAAGGGGAAATTGATGTGGGAGGTAGAGGATAAACCTGTAATAGTATTGACTGCATTGTATTCTGCCTTTCCGTCTCTCGTGATAATTGAAGGAGTTATTTTTTAATTTGGTAACTGCTATTGTTTTTTCAGCGGTGCTGGTGGGTATTTATTTAGATCTGTGATAGCAATTATAGCTCCATGACGTTTCTTTATCCACATTACTGTATCCCAAGCAAGAGTTTGGGGTCCATTTTTGTCGGAGCTGCATCCAGACACAAGACAAAGACAGTATTTACCTCAGTAGTTTACTGACAACCAATGAGACAGAACTTCCAGGGAGCAATGTGCCTTGCTGTTATCTTGACCAACATAAGTTGTCTTGCTGTTATCTTGACCAACCTTTGGTAACTTACCTAAGGTCAGCCCTTCAGTGTCAGTTAAGACCTGACATCAGACCAACAATATCTAGACCCTGTACTTATTCCATGAGAATAGTGCGGTAGAGTAGGAAAGTCTACAAGAGCAGTCATCAAAGGATGCCCATCTGCATTTACCAATTACAGATTATAATTTAGAACTGTCCTACAGATGGTTCTAAATGAAAAAGGACCAAGCAGCTGCTGAGTGCAACCATCAGGAGAAACAGGAGTCAGAACTTAGAGCTAGATTTAAACCACTCTACATCAATTAGCTATCATATACGAAATAAAATGCAAAAAAGTTTTTTTAAAAATACGAGGCAGCCTTTGTGTTATTTGCTTTTCTCTACCTGCAGTATGTATCCTCTATGACTCCTGAATGGCCATACTGCACACAGTAAACAACCTTCCCCAGCAAAACCATTGTATCAGGTGGTTTATGAGAGGGATGTACAAGGATAAATAATAAATTTTATGATCTTCACTATAGAGTTTATATGTTAGTTCTTTCCAAAAATTTTTTTTTTATTATTTTCTCAATGACCTTACTCTGATGTCTGTCATAGGATGCTCAGTAGGGGCTGTAGGGCCTTACAAATCTCAGAAATTTGTAGCTGACTGTTGCTACTGCTGGCCAGCTGTTGGAAAACATATGCCTCAACAGCAGCCTTCTTGTATTTCCATACACTTTTCTGCATTTACATTCTGAAATGTTGTGTTCAGCCTTGCTGTGATTATATATTATATAAATCTGAATGCCTTTTGAAAAGTATGTTTAAATATAAGTTGATACAAAATTGCAGTGAAACTCCTTTTGTAAAAGTGATTGGATATCACAGAAACTTGATGAATCTGGTAGGGGATTAACCTGTTAGCCAGAGGTTAATGCAATTCAATGCACTTTTCCTTTACTGACTATTATTGCACCTTAGCCTCAGCCACTGTCCCTAACAAGGTCAGTGACTGCTGCCGTAGGTCTCCAGGAAAAGGCTGTAACACTAAACATACGTCAGCCTGCAAATGTAAACTTTAGTCAAATTATACTTTCATAATAACTTCTTTAAACTGTAGCACATTATATTACTGAAATAACAGCAATAGCTATGCTGTAGCATTTTTCAGTACTGCCTTAATTCTCTACAAGGCAGCTACCGCAAGATTACTCCATAAAACATTTTTAGAGTCCCAGAGAAGTTGGTTAAGGTTCCTCATGACATAGGCTTGCAGCATTCATTTTAGAAGACGGTAGCCTTTCATCAAAAATTCTGCAAGTCTTTGTAATCCACATGGCTGCTATGGGGAGAATTTATTCATCATTTAATTTTTGGAAGTTTTCCAAACTGAAAAGATTAGGGTGAAAAGTATATTGTGTGCAAGCAGCCCATGGTCATTTTAGTTTTCCTTAATCCCCTGACACAAGTATTTGCATCTGCATTTCACTGATGAAAAAAGCCGTCAGCACAGAGAAATGAACTGTTTTGGGCAATTCTCTTCTCAGGTGCCTGACTTCCCAGCCTGAGGCAACTGAATGAGGAGGGTGATGCTGTGGCTCAACCCTCTTGGGAATTCCTTGCAGCCAAGGCATTGGGTGGGCTGGGGACCCTGCACCTCTGCCCCACCAAGCACTGATGAGGTGCCCCTCTCCTCTGTCCCATGGTGTTCTGCACAGCCACACTATGCTTGGGGGGCTTTTCCCCAGCAGACTCTTTGTTTTAAAGGTTTTATTCAAAGGATGTAGAAAACAAAAATGTGTTTCCAGTATTTCAATATCACAGAAATACTATCAAAAAAGAACAACAGTAATATGAATTATAATAATAATAACAAATTACTGGTAATAAAAAAATAATAATCTGTTACAACTTGATGCATTTCCAAGTGATTGAAGAAAGCGGATTGGGATACTGGGCACAGAAAGAAACCTCTACAATGGAGGCCTTACAAGAAGGTCTATGAACAAGTTAATCTCGTATTAACAAATTGTCCATGACCAGTCTGGGCTGGGATTAAAACATCTGACGACAGAATGAGGTTTCAGACATCTCTGCTTTTGGGACATTTTCATTCCACATTTTGGTTCAGTTTATTGCAAACACAGGAAACACTATTAAAATCAAAACTGTTTCTGGTGATGAGCTGTACCTCTACTCACCTCAAGAGTCAGAGCTACTGAATTATGTTCTAGTATGCTCGCACAAACATCTTTCAGAAAGTTTCGTTTCATCTCCAGTGACTGCTGCTGGCATATATGGGCTTACTAACTACAATGATTTGCAGCCTTTGGCATCTAGGTATTTTCCCCATTAAAGAGACTATTGTCTAAGCAGCTTTGAAATGTTTACCTCATGCTCATCAGGGAGTTGGACATCACCTATTGCTGGCATGTTGCACTAAACCCCCATCAGACTAGATATGGGGTCTTGGAGAAATGAGGGGGATAAGGGAAGCTTCTCCTGTGGGAGATGAAGCTTGGCTGCTGTGGCTTTCCCACAGCAGAGAACACAGAATCCCAGATCCCTTCGGTTCTGTTGCAGTTTAGTGAGGGTGCAAATCCTTTTAGCATTGCCTTAACCTCCAGCTATGCAATACCACAGTGTTATATCCCAGCCTGGGATATTTCATGTGCAAGAATATGCAAAGCAGACAGGAGGACCTGTCTGCAGTGAGGTATTTTTCTGACAAACTTGATACACCGAACATGGATCCCTACCCTCATTGCTTCATCACCACCCTGTGATGTTTGGCCCCAAAGCTAAAGTGGTTTTTTGCTGCAAATAACCACACTGACAGCTCCTTGTAAGTAGGGCAGGAGTGGATTAGTGCAGGCATTTTGCGGCAGAAGGCTCTGGAGTCTCACCTGCACAGCCACACGATTGCATTCATGTCCTGCTTTAACGCCCTTGAGCATCTTTTATCTTCCAAATTCTAAGGCTTTTTTTTTTTTTTTCCTCTACCTACAGAGGCAGGGGAAGCAAAATCCAACAAAAACGGGATGGTGAGGAGGGGAGAAAAATAGATGGTGGCTACTGCCTCCCTGTACCCTCTCAAGAGCCTACAGGGCATATCTGCTCCCAAGCAGTAAATTGCAAAAATCTCTACCATGGCCTGCTGCTTGCAGTATCCATAGCTCCTTAGGAAAGGGACAGTGCAGCTGCAAACTGTGGAATAAGGCAGCCAGATGGCCTCTTCTTCAAGGGTTTGTGCATATTCTGGGAAGAGAAGAGTCTGGAGCTTACTTCTCCTACTTGCTGTGCTGTTCAGCAGGACCCTTTTTCTCCTAGAGGAGCACCCCCTGCAAATCCTGCAACACTTGTCTGTCTCCCTGACAGACCTCAGATGCTCAACATCATTTTATATATTTGCATTTCTGAATGTTCAATATAGCATTTAAATTGTTTCACCTGCAATTTTTGTATTATCATGTCACCGAAAATCAAGCTACTCTAAATTTTGAAAATCAGGGGGATAACGAAAAATGTTGATCTCATATTCATTCTATTTCATCTAAGTATGTTTGTACAGAAAAAGTACTGGCCACCCATAATACACATGGACCTAGTATTCAGATTTGTATAACTTTCTCAAAGTTGCTTATCTGAAGTCCTTAGCTGAAATAAGAGTGGACTGATTTTTCACTTCATCCATTTTAATTTTTTTCCTTTTCCGTTGATTACTAACTCTACACTATATTGCTTAGGCACGGAAATTTAAATGGTAATGCATAATTAAGGTGTGCAACCTGGCATCCAGTTTCACACACTCCTTCCCCGTCATACTCTCATAGTCACCATCAGTCTTCCAGTTAATAAACTATTTGGACTGACCTTCAGCTCTCCTTTTTTGAGAGAACCTGAGTGAAGTGAATTGTCACAAATCCTGCAAAGCTTGGACTTCTTGCTTGGGTACCTCAAGCACTGAGAGAGCCCTGTCTATCTCACAAGAACAGGACAGGGGTTTTTGATGTACTGGCTGGATCAGTAGCTGCGATGGGTTCACAAGAGGAGCCACAGCTCCCAGACAGCACAGGGAAGAGGCATTCACATCAGGACTTACACCTTAAACTCTCCCAGGCCTGAATAGGTGACCATGCATTGGTAAGATGTGCATTTCTTCGCAGGCTGTAGGTGAAGGGGTGTGAAGTTATGCCTTTAAAACAGTCTGAATTACTTCCGTTTGAAGATAATAAAGAACAGTGTGAATTACTTCAGTTTGAAGATGTCTCAATTACTGCAGTTTGAAGGTAATAATCATAACCTCCACAGGTTGTTGGCCTATGGAGATGAAAAAATCCCAAGATGCTTTACTCAACAAAAAGGAGCACAGAACACCACTAACAATCCTTACCAGGGAACTGAGGAACAGCCATAACTTCTGTGGGATGATAAAACTGTCAAGTGCATTGGCTAATGGTAGACATAAGCACACAACTGAGAGAGATGGTGTTATTTTATAATTTAGCTTTTTCCCACCTCATTGATACTGGTTTTGTATTTCCTAGTTTGAGTGTATGTCACCTCACCAAAGTGCTTGAAAACAATGTTTTTCTGAGCACAGAGACAGACCCAGTTGAGTGGGACTGGTAATCCTGCATTCAAGCTAAAAAAGGCTGTTGAAACAGGGCACTTCACTGGGTGGAGAAGCCAACTCTTTCCATTGTGGGAAACAAGAGGAATAAGCATAGCACATTTAAGGAGTTTTACTGACCTTTTAGACAGTACAAAAAAAGTCTGCCTTTAACACCTCCTTGAGGCAAAGGGGAAACCTTCCACCAGCATGGCTTCAGCTGTCTTCATGCCTTCTCCAGTCCTGAAACCAGCCTAGGAGGGAGCTATACCAGCAGTACAGACCCGTCATTGTTAATGTTGCCTTGCTGATACTTTCTTAGACCTGTGCCTAGAAGTAAAAAGCAGTTCATGAATCTGTTAGCACTAAGTAATAGTTTCTAAGAATTGGTGGCTTTTCAGGTTGGCTTGGTAGCATGACTTCTCTAGGGAATGGCAATGCCAGTCTGTCTTCTTAACATGTTAGATTCCAGCCATTTTGAGAGTATGCTAACAAAATATTATCAGAAATAAAGCCTTCAGAAAATTTAATGAGCTGAGCTTGAAGCCACTCCTAAAAATGAATTAATGTCCCAGGATGCTCATTTTCCTTTTAATTGGATCTGGCTTCTCTTTTAGATCCATAATGGAGAGAACACAGACTGGTACTGACATAAAGAAGACACTTTTCTAAATCTGGCTTCTAAACTAAGTGACTTAAATTCCAGACTGGTCCGAACTTTGATGTACAGTTGTACAAGAAGTTGTGTTTTGCTGCAGCAGTTACTACTTCACATACAACTACAAATTCTTGCCACATTAATAGATGAGAGTCATCTGTGGTCAGAACAACAGAAATCAGAAGGAAAAGGAGAGAAAGGTTAAAGACTGAAGCTAAAAAAAAAAAAAAA
>VYZR01002398.1:23842-46048 GCA_013400675.1 Oxylabes madagascariensis | reverse complement strand
CCCGGCCCGGTGCCCTCCGCTGTGCCCGGCCCGGTGCCCTCCGCTGTGCCCGGCCCGGTGCCCTCCGCTGTGCCGGGCCCGCGGGCAGCGGGGCCGTGCCCGGGCCGAGCGCTCGGAGCCCCCGGGGCTGTCGCGCCCTCCGAACTATCGCTTCTCTCCTCCTCTAGACCAGCTCCGCCAAGTTTTTCTGTTTCGGGGCTGTTTCCCGTCCGTGAGCGAGCCCTGCTTAGGAAGGCGCTAATTGCCGCGAGCAGGAAAAGTGAAGCTACAGGATGTCATTGCGAAGAGGGAATATGCCCTAGATAACAGCTCTTCGCGAGGCTGTCTTGCTTTCTCCTGTAGAGGGGATGAGACGCTACCGCCTGGTTTTTGATGTTTTGCCTGAAAAAGACGAAGTTAACTGGCTGTGAGCACTTTAAAGTAAAATAAACTGATACGGGGAGCAGAGTGCCAAAGATGCCCAGCTGCAAGGCATTCAACTGAAGAGATGCGAAGTCCGAGTGTTTATCCAAGCAGTAAATATAATCTAACATGTCATTATGATCTCTGTGTGGTACGCGCACAAGTTTTAGTCAGCTAGCACTCATGCTGATGTTCTGGGTACGCTGTTTCTCCTTCATATTCTAGAAAACCTGATTTATAGGTGCCATTAGCTAAGCGTCTCTTAATTATTGATTATGTTGAGGTCAATAAGTGCGATATTTGATAACTTTAGGAAGGTGTCAAAGCAGCTTTTGTATAATAGCTGGTGAAAACGGGCCAAATGCTAGGCTGTGTCATTTGATTGTCAATATTTTTACTTTCATCTGTTAAAACTCTCTGTATTCAAAATCGCAGTAACAAATAGTGACCTGCACACAAGTAGAAATGACAGGCGGATATATCAGGACTTCGAGTAGGTATGCAACCTCAAATTGTTACTCTGGGTTTTTAGCAGGTTATAACACCTGGTGAGAAAGGCTGCCTTTTACTTGGCATTACAGAATAGGTTTTAAAACTCTCAGAAAGGAGCGCTTGCATACTCAGTTTCCTTTAAATTTCCCTGTTATCAAGTCGCGCTCTGCAGACTTCTTTTTGCTGTCTTGTTCTAGCAAAACTACTTTTCTTTTTTCCCGGAATCGCAAACTTAGCCTAGTTTTAGCAACCTGTACTTGGCCAGGAGAGAAGAGTAAACCATTAATCTATGCAATGGAGGAAAAGCATTCAGTTTAATTTTGTTTTTAAGAGCAGGCAGAAGTTAGGGTCTTCCAATAAGACTTTTCTGATGCATCCTTTTTTGCTTTGTTTTGCCAAAACAAGGGGGAAGTTGAATGTCTTTAAAAAAACAAACAGGAAAACTTGCTAAACAATAACTTAGTAGCTGACAGCTATTTGCAGAGTACACAGCTGGAGGTGGATGGCATTCTCAAAAGTGCTTAACTGACCAACATCAATAAGAATGTGCACTTGAAGTGTTCCTTTTTTATTCTTCCAAATGTGCTACTTGTAACCACTTTTCAAGTAATGTAGTTGGTTAGTATACTAATTACAGACTTGTATTCATATGATTTTGTTTTTCCTTTCTTTGTAATCACAGTATACATTCATAAAAATACACATTGCTGTAAAGTTGTGCTGGCCAAAAAATTCCTGTAACTTAAGGCATGCCCTGTATAAAACCTGTTGGATTTTACTGTTATGCTATTTTATTTAGTGACTTTTTTTTATTTTGTTTTTATGGTATCTCATAAGCAGGCGTTGCTTAACAGACTATTCAGGAAACTAGTGAAGAAAATGTTTATTAGGCTATTAAATTACTATATTTTTACGAGAGTTATTGTGGGCTCCGCTATTTTGCAGGTTTGATCTGTTTAAAAGATTGTGAGAAAGTCTTTACAGAGAGTTAGACCAAAGACACTTGCTTTTAACTTTTCTCCAGCACATATCTTGTTTATAGCAGGAATGCTTTTAGTAGCTGCTTTAAAGTATGTAGCTAGGCACATATGATTACACATCCATACACAGGGATACCTATGAACACGACTAGGCAAAGAAATTCACTATAGTCTTAAATTTAAATTGATTATTGGATAAAGTAAGGAACTGAATTTATCTGTCACATCCCCACTCAAGGATATGGACTCAAGAAATTATTTATGCAATTTACTATATTTTATTACACGTGTTACATATAAACTGTGCTTAAAACCAGATTGAGACATTGCCTAATAGAATATCTAGGAATGTACGGCAGTAGAAACAACTATTATTCTCTATTTAATAGTGTGGCTTATCCCCTCTGTTTTACTTTGCATGTTTTCAGTCATCTTTTTGCTCTGGTTAGTGTGAATTATAAATTTGTGTGTGTAGGTATAGCACTTCACTTCATTTCTATTATACCTGGATGCTCTGTTTTAGGAGTTTCCTGGGGGCAGAACGCAAGTTCAAGCAAGGAAAGCAAACAGCATTCTCTGAATAGCTGAATTTCCTTGTGCATTTGGCCTAAAAAAAAATAAATAAAAAACACATGCAGTAAGAGTCAGGGAGAGAATTTCCATATATGCAAATCAAGCACTGTAAAGTGTAGGACACCGAAAATTATTCCAATGTACAATATCATCGTCCAGTAATTAATTTGCATCTTATTTTCGTGCTTATGAAATCCGGCAACCCTTTCAGTAAGAAGGTCCTTCCTTAACAGTAAATATCTATGCAATGAATCTCATATTGCAAACATAGATGTATGGAGTGTTTTTATTCAGTTTTATGCTCTAGGCAGAATGTGTGTTAAAAAGCTAAAATGTGGATATTCAGACCTATTTGTTAAATTAGTATAGGTAGAAATATTTTCATTGTCATTTAGAATGGTATGATAACTCCCAGTAGGAAGTAAATATCTTAATTTTTCAAAGATGTGATGAAAAATAAATATGGATGCTTGGCAGATTATCTGCATACTAATTTCCTGTGGAAGCAGTAACAGATATTTTATATTTCCCTCTCTGTTTGCTTGGTTTTGAGTTGTTGGAGTTTTTTTTTAATGGGTGTGTATAAAATGACCAGAGGAGAGAAAATTATGTCTATTGATTTAGAGAAATCCATTTTAAAATTTTAGGGGTTTATAGGCGGTTACTGTGTTTGTGGGTTCCTGTGTTTTCTCAGGGCTCTGGAATATGGCAGAGTACTGGCAGAACTCAGCACAGCGGCCTCAGCGCAGCTTGTGCCCATTTCATAGCCTGTGGTATAGATTTTGAGAAGAAGGCTTGTTTTCCCAGATAAGTCATTACAAGTAGACCAAACAAAAGCAGAGTTGCCATTTACTGATAATACTAAAAAGGCCACACACTTCAGCAGCCTCCAGCAACTGCTTAGGGATCAACACACAGAAAGTAAGTATGAAATAGGGGATTGGGTAGATAACCCTTCCAAGTTATTTTCCAGTGTAAGACAACAAATAAGCCATGTTATTTGCAATACGGTTTATAGGGCTACTGAGTGAAGTTAATTACTGGAAGCAGGAGGGCATCAGGTGTCCCTGATGTGGTAGAAAGCCATGGCCAGAGTCGCTGCTGCTATAATGGGACATGAAATAATAGTTGACAGAATAAACTAAATAAGGGCAGCAAGTGGGTGAGAGAGGCAAAATGATTGTGAAATGAAATTCCATGAAAAATTAATGAAATAGAAAGATTGTGCTGAAGATGAAGGGAGGAAACCAGCTTGGTTCTTCATCATCCTGCAATGCCAAAGTAATAAATGAGCGTGTTTCATCTTAGCGAGGTTCAGGGACACAACTCCTTCCCCACAAAAGGATTGTGTTGTGCTTCGCGACGTGTTCCGCTTATCTCGTGCCCTGACAGCTCTAGAGGAAGGGAATGGATTTGGTGATAAAATTAAATTGATTAAACCTTTATCCATCATCTAATTTGGTAGCTTTCTTTTTTCTTTTCTTTTTTACTATTACCTCCAATTTCTAGTGATCCGTGTAATGACAGCAATTTGAGGTAGCATCAAGGACATTAGCTACGATGACTGAACTTAAATTTAGAATAAAAAATATGGGATTCATGAGTCCATATCTAAATAGCAGATGATTAGGTTATAGCAGAGTTGTAACTTCCTTGCAACAGCATGTAATTGTGAGGACAATAGAATGGTGTATTTTACTTCCAAAGAGAACAGCATGTAATTGTAAGGACAATAGAATGGTGTATTTTACTTTCAAAGAGAACAAAATACTTCAGCTCTATCTCGAAGTATTAATTATGTAAGTAGAAAAAGCACTGGTATGAATATTGACCACATCTTACATGAGCAATAAGGCATATTGTAATTTTTACCTTTCTGAACACAGATATTGTCAGATGTTTTTCTTTCCTCAGTGGCAATACACAGGCATATAAAGCTAGTGGCAGGAAATCCTACTGTTGGAAAGCACTTCATATTGCTTAAAATTTTGTAGCTTCTTGGTGACTTGCATAGGAAAATTCTCCCATAAGGTGAGAGCTTTGCTTACAAGTTCCAAGGATTTAAGTGGTATTAATAGAGTTTTTTTTAAAATACTTAAAGGCATCCTTTTCTGAAGTGATACCCCACAAATGGAAAATGCTGCACTAAAAATTAAAGGTTAGATGAAATTGCCTTGTGAAATATCGAAGTTACTAAGGGTCTGTGCCAACTGTATTCTTAGGTTCCTTTAATGCCTTATAGGTTAGCAAATCTCAAAAAAGAGAACATGAGGATATCTGTCTGATCTCTGTTAATTGTACTACTTTTGAATTACTGCTGGCCAGTATCGTAAAGGTTTTGCAAGTAGTAATGAACCTGAATTGATCCCTGTGTTTACGGCTAACTATCTCTACAACCTTTCAGGCAGTTTACCGTTTTTTCCGTGTAAGTGATTAGTTATCCAGACAAAAAAGGTTGATATGCATCAGTAGATAGATCATTCTCAAGGCATCTGTGATGAACTTGACATCTGCTGTGTAAAACAGCTTGTTTTGCCTGCAAATTATGTAAGTTCCAATAGTAAAACGAAGCGCTTACCTTTCTGCTGTGGCTGACCTTTGTTCCCCGCTGTATGAATTTGAAACGAAGCAGCCAACCCGGAGGAGTTTTAACAGCATACTGTGATATATAACATATTAAAAAGACTACTTTGTTAACTGGCGGAAGCAGCTTGTCAACCCATACTAATAGGCAACCCTCCCTGAGTCACAAAATAGCCAAATTTAATGCTTTAAGAGAAAGCATTAAATGGATGGAGTTACTGTCGTTCAATCACTCTCGAATTTCTTGCTTCCTACAGCAGATTTGAAACATGAGGATGTATTTTTTGAGCCTGAATTAAAAATACACTCTCTGGACTAGGGACTGGACATTGCCATGGCTGGTTTAATGAAAATCTCTGCTAAGCAAAGCATGATAACAAGGGAAGCACGGAGCAGGGCAGAGGGCGTAAAAAGCAGAACGGCTAATATTGAAAATATTACCGTGACATTAATGAATGAAAGGTGTATTTTCACTGAGTATATTCTGTTTCGTTCTGGCTGTTCTAGATCCCAAATGTGTACTAGAAATAGTGAGGATTCAGAGACATATGGCAAAAGGGATTAGAGATGTGTAAAATTTCGGTAGAAGAAAATTGATAAGATTTATATTGTTTACTTTGGAGATAAACATAAGAAAGGATACAGTGAAATCATATTAAAGAAGAAAGATTATAAAGAAGGTAAACAGGCTACTCTAATTTATTCCTGATTTTTTTTATTTACTGAGACAGAGGCCTTTAAGGAAGGAAAATTTCAGCATGTTTAATAGGAGTGGAAGGACTTTTTCTGTTGAGACTGTATGTAGCTGGCCTGGGAAATTTTTTCATTCAAGGTGTGGAAAAACAAAACTTATTTGTAGGGAATTTGAGGTATTTGATTAGCTCAGCTGAGACTTGCACTACTAAGTTTGATGCTCAGTTCAGTGACTGTAGGCTTTGGCTTTGGGTAGGATAAATTAAGAAGGATTTCATTTTTTTAATATGAGATATGAATCCTCTTTTTCAGGAAATTGTCTGTCTCCCGACTTGCTTGGATTAGGTGGAAAGGTGATTTGTAGGCAGTTTAATCGCTGCTGCTCCCTGTGAGGCTTTTTGCACGCTCCCGTTTCCCAGCTGAGGCCGTGGCAGCGGTTCAGCAGGTGACTTTCTGCTCGGCTTCGCGGCGGTGGCGATGCGCGTCCCTCTGCCGTGTGCCTCCCAAAACCAGCAACGCCGCTGCGAGGAAGGCAGGCACATTTCCCTGGAATATTCCTGACAGCCTTTTGAGTCGCCTTCCTCTCTGTTCCCACTCAACGCCATTCGTGGTATATGTAAAAATAGACTGAAATTGAGACTGATTCCTGGTCTCTTTACTTTGATTCTGAAGTGAGGTTAGGATGATTACAATAAAAATTAATTCACCCCACCCATTTCTTATTCTCTTGAAAAAAAGAAACAGAGGGGTGGAATAAAAGGGGGTGGAAACAAATTTTACGAACACATGATGATTCGTTAAGCAGAAAAACCCCACAGGAACTGGCCAGTGCGTCGTCATCAGATGGATATTGTGTCATAGGGGATCATTACCCCTACAAGCTAATCTGTGTTTTTGAAAGTGTTTCTGTTGGGTTCAGGTTTGGTTTCAATGCTAAACCAACTACTGTGTCTGATTTTGGAGCTGTGCCACTTGCGAGTGCTGTTTCTGAAACCTGCACTACATGCTGGTGGCATTTTTTGTGCGAGTCTGGAATGAGGAACAAGCAATAAGTACATCTCAGCAAAATACTTTGTGCTAAAGTGTGACTTTTTTTTCCCCCCATTTTTTTGTTCATTGCAAGACAAATGGTGCTCAGAAATATTAACAGAATCACCTTTCTCTAAATGCTAATGAAACATCAGCGTGAAAAGTCAAAGCTGCTGGGAAGTGTGGGAAGAAAAAAGTAGAATTTGACAGATATTTTATCTCCATCTTCTTAGGGATTTACACACAACTGATTTTATGCACTTGCTTGCTTCTTGCCACTTCTGAGAGACTGTGAAATGGCTATTTATTCCTTAAATAGTGGGATTTAACAAATGTAAAATGATGGCTTTCAAGCCAACTGTAATAATGTGTTGCCTTTGTATAAGGCCTAATTCTGCTGCCCCTACTCAGAATAAAATTGAAATTGAAACTTCTCAGTATCAGTCAGAGTGGCAGAACTGTGTTTCTATGTACATTTATGTCTGTGCCTTAATATATAGGTACATATATACATTTTTGTGTGAAGTATAGTTGTCCAGCTGTATGAAGTGAATGACTGTAATAAATTCCAGGTTATATTAGACAAAGGGTCTTAAAGCCTGTAGACTTCAAATTATATGAAGAATTCTTGTATTCCATTGAAGTATTTTGTTTAGTCATGTAAAAATAAAATACTCCTTTATCATTTGTGTTTATTCACATTCATCCATCCAGACTGTATGAGTTTGTAATTTTAAAAATATATGTATAAAAATTCTCATAGTTTCTGTGTGTGATCTTTCTCTGTGCAATAGCAGTAATCTCACAGACAAAGCACATAGGCACAACTGCACAACGATTATGATTTCTTTTTTTTTTAGAGCGAGAAATAAAGAAATGAAAGACACTTCTTATAAACCAAACTTTTTAGTATAGTTCTATGTTCCATTTGTGTAGGTATATTTTTTGAATAGCTAAGTAATTCAGCATGGTGAAGACAGGTGTGTATGCGGGAACCCATAATACTCAATGTCAGGAAATCCCAAACCTTTACCAAAAAGAAGAATTTGCCCTTAAGTTTCTTTGTGTGCTGATCTTTCTCCAGCTGTATCCTAGAGGACTCACAGTGCAGAAGCCAACTTTCAGCTCATGCTCTATCTTGCATCCATGCCAGCAGCCCTGCCGCAAACCACCAGACAAAATGCCCAGGGCTTCTTGAACAAAAGTTACCCAAAATTATCTTCCATTAGCTGATTTCCAGGTTGTAATTTCCCTTCTTCCTGACAATCATGAATTGCTATTTACATGCCCATATAAATGGTGATTTTGGGAAGCGGGCTGCAGTGGTCTGCAGTGCCTCATTGTTGAGCAGCGCAGATAGTAATTAAATTGGAGCTCAGCTCTTGCTGCTTGTGGATTTAGGAATTTAAAAGAAATAACACAAAAAGGGAATGTTCTTTAATACCACTGGCTGCAGGGTTCTTCTACTTGCAAGTGCTTCAAGGATTACTGATTGACCTGTGTTTATTTATGCTAAAGCATCTGATGTGTGTCTGTTGTAAAATCTGTCGTTTCTAAAATCAAGATACTTATTTGCAATTCACAATTATAATGATCAGTTTTTACAATTGTGTACCAGAGAATTGCTTTAACTGGTGCTGTGCCCACAAAGAGGACTTTTTCTTCCTTCAACTGGAATCCATAAGCACAAGACATTTGATGCTGTGGTTTTTTGGTGGGTTTTTGTGGTGTTTTGTTTTGTTTAATAAAACTGTTTCACTATGGAAATCCTTTAAATTTCCTACAAGAACAGGGAGTATACAAGAGTGTTCAAGGATAAAAGGGAAGCATTTCAGTTCTGCCGGAACAAGTTAAAAGCTAGTCTTTCTATGTTTACTTGTACCCTCTTATATTCTTTTAAAAGGAGACTTTATCTCTGCATTCATTTTGTTTAAAAAAAAATAATAATTTTGAAAACTTTTCGTGTTACAGCACAAGGTGTAAACTGCAAGTTAAAAATGGGCAGTAAGTTACTAACACGACCAGTTACCAGAAGATGGTTATTAGGTGTCAAAAAAAGCTGGGGATTTAAAGATATATACAGTTTTGAGTAGTCAGAAATGAAATATTCTTTTGCAGTTGGATGTCTGGTTTGTAACAGAAGGAGTTTTAACAGAACACTGCTTTATAGACTGGTTAACCCAGGCACATTTTTAAGCAAGTGATACATTCTGCTTAAATGTAGTAAGAAGCCATAGACAAAGATGTTTTGTCAGATTTTCCTGAAGGCTAACACTGAATTCCTTATTAAATTTGTGTTTTTATGATGTAAGGCACATTAGACTATTTTTCCCTGACAATGGTAAGATCATCCTTCCTTCAAATAGTTCCAACTCATCCCAGACAGCAAGGATTCTTATTGCCCAGAGTTAATAAAAATGCATCAGTGTAATCATGCTAGGGACATGCTCAAATTACTTATGGAAAGTTATTAACTCTCACAGGCAGACAGGCTGCATTCGCCCAGTTTCCAAGAGGGAAATTGAGTCAGACCAGTTAATCTCTTGCAGAATTAATTAGCAAGAGGTCGGAGTGCCAGAGTGTGTCACTCCACTTTGAAGTGTCCAAGGAACGTGGCTCCGGTTTGTACCAATCCCTGCCGTGGCTGTGTCCCAGCTGTAGCTGGATCTCCCTCTTGGGTTTGTCCCTGTGTCACTGCCCGTGTGACACGGCTGTCCCTGTCCAAGGTGAGCCTGTGCCAGGCTGCCGGAGCTGGCAGGAACAGGTAATAATCCCTGTCTGCCAGGCAGCCTGAGCAGAGCATGGCAAAGCAGTCCCGCCTGCCGCGCTTGGAAAGAAGAGGGCTTTGTGTTTACTTATATATTTTGTATGTAAACAAAGGCATGGGATCTGCTTCTTCTGTGGTGTTAAATCACATTTGCTCTTCACCTTCTGGAGGGCTTTTGATTTCTCCCAGAATGGCTTGTTATAGGTGCTGAGGGTGAGGTGTCTATGTAGCAAAGTTTACATTTAAA
The DNA here is from genome assembly GCA_013400675.1 of Oxylabes madagascariensis. Lineage (NCBI taxonomy): Eukaryota > Metazoa > Chordata > Aves > Passeriformes > Timaliidae > Oxylabes > Oxylabes madagascariensis. The sequence continues at coordinate 36,282 of VYZR01002398.1, read as the reverse complement.
AGGCAACTCTTTCTTCAACTTTTTCTCTATTAAGCAGCACATTGCGGACAAGTCTGCAGAATAACCACAATAACTTCGGTTTTGTAATATACATTACTTCCTTCAGATGCTGCAAGTATTTGTTTATGGAATTCATTGAAACTGTTACAGAGTCATTTCTTTTAATGAGATTTAGCCTTTTAGATTTAATTTCACAAGGATTAAATACTAATTTCTAAATTTCATCGCTTTCATTTCCATTAAAAATCATAGTAACAGTCCCTGTATTTGTACCTTGCCTGTAGTTCATCCATTTAGTTTATGCACAAGCTCTTCAGAAGACCAAAAGACTATTCCACTTTAGCTAAAACCACTCTAAATTCACTCTAGTCTTTAACAATAATTCTTTGACTAAAGTGTGACAGGTACACCTTAAGATGAAAAAAAGAACCAAGCATTCTTTTCTGAGTCCAGGAAAGTAATTTATAAAGTTAAAAAAAAAATTAAAAATCTATTCCTAATGCATTATCTTAATTTTTCCTCAAAATAATTGTCTCTGAAATTATCTGAAACCAAGCAGCAACAAATTACACTGGTTTGGGTGTTGCAGAGTGCTGTTTTAACAGGAGAATGAATTAAACATTACAGAAGCCATCTCAATAATCACAAATTTTCTAAAAAATCACTCCTAAAATAAAAGTCTATGTAACCCTGAAAATCCACATATTTGCACTTTTTCAGTTTGTTTCTTATTTACGAAAACACCCATCTCTTTCCTCCCCTTCTTTTTACTATCTTACTTCCCTTGTTTATAACTTCACCTACTGAAGCAGCTGCTATTCATACAAATTATGAAAAGGAAAGTATATATGAGATTGGTGCCTGGAGAGGTCCAATAAATCATCAAAGGTCTTTGGGGTAACATATGGCCTTGGTTCAGCAAAATCACTTCTTCAGTCATTCCACTGCTGCTCAGAAAAGCTGTAAATAATAAGTAACAAGATCTGCGTACAAATGTGCTGGTGCTTAGGTTTTTTTATGGAATCAGACACTGGATAAGAAGTTACTATTATTTTCCTAAAGATTTTCTACAGACAAAAAAAAATTCATGATACACCTTCTTACGGTATATATTTCTTAGGGCTTGTTCTGTTTTAGCATGTCTAAACTGATCTTGCTACCAGTTCCTGAGCTGAGTAGGTATTTCTCTGACACTGGCATGTAAAGTGCTGTTTTGGCAGAAAAGGGAGACAGCAAAAAGTCAAGATAAGAGGCTGAGGCTGTTCTTTTAATGGCCATTATAGCTAAAGCAATGTGTGCATCATAGGCGGGCAGTTGATTGGGAAGAGTGGCTTGTTAATCTTGGTTAATTTTAAAAATCTTTTTAATCTTGGTTTCCAGTACCTTTCCTGTTGTTGGCTTGCCCCACACCATTCTGTTGCAAGTGCTGGTGTCAGGCACGCACCTGCCTGCAGGTGCAGTCACGCACAGCCCTTGTGCAGGCAGTCAGCTGAATTTCCATCAGGCACTTCCCCGTGCCCCAACAGGTGTTGGTGAGTTTGATCCTTGGAGAAGAGATGATGACTTACAAAAACCCACATGGCAAAAAGAGACTTCTCAGTCATGGTCAGCTCGGGCTGTGCAAGGAGGTGCGGCACAGGTGGGCAGGCACGCTAAAGGCACCATGGGATGTGATGCTCTCAGCACAGCTCGGGCCAAAAGCATGGCTTAAGGGTTGCACAAAAACATCCCTCTGACCAAACGTGGGAAACTGTTTCCATCAGCCCTTTTCTAGCAGACAGCTTGTCTTTTCTGAATGTTGACAACGTATTATATAAATTTCTCTGCAACAGCTTGTTTCAGAAACTTTCCCCGGTAATATAGATTAAGATAGAATTTGTTTTGACTGCTGTAATGCATATTCATTAGATAAAAGCCCAGACAATTACTATGATAGTTTCACTAACAGGTGGAGCATGTTTTAGGATTTGTTGGGCGTGGGATTTGCTGGAATAATCTCAGACAAATTTGGGGGATTATTTTTGTGATGAAAATAATTTTGTATGAAAAGTGAGAACATAAGCAGATTTGAAGGTGATTTCATTATGTTTTTACATTAGTTTGCTCTTACAATTTTAAATCTAGAATAAATTCATACTTTGAACAAATGCAGGTCTCTCAGGGCAAGCAATAAACCACACAAATAAATGGTACCTTCATAATACAGCTTACAATTGCGTGAATTGTAAGCAAAGGTATTTCTAACAGAATATCACTTTATTGCATTCATGTTCCAAAACCAGAAAAGGGCTAGAAATTATTCTTCTTCTATCAACACTTGTATCATATCCACTTTCATCCATTAAAGTTATAGATTTCTTTCAGTTGAGTAGGTAATATTACAGCAAATACGCATGCATCAACGTTGTTGAGAAGTTGCAAATGAAGGCACAATTCCCTTTTTTGTTTCCACTAGAATAAAGAGAAAGATTGAGAGCAGAATCAAGATGAAGATTATAGGAGCCTAATCCTACCCTATTATGTGGAAATCTGTTTTTTTGAGGAGCACCAGGCCCTACAGTTTATGGGACCTACATCCCATAGGACATTCTCCTGAGGGCGGTGACACTGTCTTCAGCACAGATTGCTCTTGGTGATAATTTTTATAGGGATTGTCGTGCTAACTGGCACTATCAGGAGTGGATCACCCAAATTAGTTTCATAAAATAAACAAGGAGGTTAAAACTGCGCATTCAGGAAAGCACCTCAGTTCGTCCCTACAGGACAGAATCTGACTTCAATGTTAAAGGAGGTTTAAAAATACACTTGCCTAGCACAGAAGTTAGCAGTCTAGACTCTCCATCTGTTGAATGCCTTGTAAGTATCAGTAGCACTTCAGTATCTGACTTAGGCAGAAATCATCATGTAAAAATTCTAATAATTTCTCTACACTGTTTTGTTAGGAATGGAACTTCAAAGCTATTTATGCATATGTTTATATTCAATTTCTATTTATGTACTTAAGCATATACTTAAGACTCTCTAGTACTATGCATATTAATGTGCCATTACGTGCTCCAGCAACGCCTGTATTAATGTGCATTCATATTTATGTAAAGGGCTGGACTCAAGGCAAGTTTTGTCCTAGGCTTCCTAAGCTTAGATCCAACCCCGTATTTTTTTTTAAATAAACATTGGAACAAACTTCCAGGAATTCATTTAGTTCATAACACTGTCTTTTTGTTGTTGTAGTTGGATTTTAATTCTTATGCACAGGTTTTTTATAAGCTGCGTCATTTTCAGCTGCTTGTATACAGATGTTTCTGTGTTGACAGAGCTGCTTCCATACTCCCTCACCATCCTCCTTTGTCTTTCTTTTTTCCAGTGTGTTTTAATCATGCTCTCTAATCCCCCATACCATTATAACTGATTAATTAGCAAACCTTCACTTTCAGGCTCTGAATTTTTCTCTTAGGCTCAGACCATTTGTAATCTCAGCTGAAAAGACAAGATTGAACATCTGCCTTGTATTTAATCTCTTTGCATCTTGTACCCATCATGATTATTGTTTGTTCTTTATTATAACTGGGGGGTTTAAGGGCGAAATGTTACATTCTGCATTATCTGGGCGCTTAGCCTGAAAATAAATCCATGCAGATGGGCTGTGGAGAAATACAGAAACCAAGGAGTCCACAACTTTGTGGGTTTTTGTAGAATTTTGGACCTCAGGTGTCCATTTCTTTTCAAGAATCAGCTTAAAGAAACTGTGGGTGGAAAAGACGGTAGATGAATTGTTTCTTTTGCAGAGCTTTCATCAGTTTGTATTTTCAAAATTTTCTTTGCCAGGATGTGGGATAGAAATATACACATATTTGTATACTTGCAATAAGTAAACAAATCCAACATTTTCATTCAGTTGTCAGATGCCAAGATTTGTGCTTTTCAGAAAATCCCATTAAAGTGCCTGTAACTGGTGACAGTGAAAGGACCATCCTCCTTCAGAAGCTCAGGTCTGAGCTTCCCTGAACTCCTTGTCAAGATTTCCATGTGAAGCCTGTTTGCTCATAGCTTCTGCAGGGAGCTGTTTTCCCTGCTGCACTTGCTTGCATGTTTTTTATATAGTTGGGGTTAAGATTTTGAGGGATTGAAAGGAGATCAAGTACCTGTTTGTCGTTACCTATTTCCAGCTGGAAACCTTGGGGATGGCAAGCTTTCTCTTCCCCCTCACTGACTCACAGCATGAAGAGATAGTGGAAATTTTCCCTACACATTGTACATTTGTCAGCACAGGTAGAAGAGTGGTGAATAAAATAATTTCTTTGCTCATCCCTCCTACTGTCCTAGTCACAATCTCAAACACCATGTAACATCACACAGAGGGTTTGTTTTTTTTCTCCAAAAGGAACTATGTGTCTCCAAGTGTCACATAATTTATGCAGAATTGAGTTTGCTTCTCCTTTCTGCTGCAGCTGCAGCTGATACCCATGTGGCATGTCCATCCAAAGGACTGTGTTGTCTTTGGCCTGAACTGGGCCATGGAGTGTATTTAGGCTCTCCCGTACATAATTTCTTATATTAATTAGATGGTGCCACCCAGCTGCTGGTGTCTTTTGCAAATTCACTTTTCTGGTATTCATGCTATCTAAGCCTTCCAAAATCTGCAGCAGCTCCAAACACTTTGCAATAACATTAGTGCAGGTTTTGGAATGATAATATAGATGTAATATTATATCTAATATAATATAGATATAAATATTTTCATTCTGGAATTATAGGAGGAAAGAAAGCAGCTAATGTCAGTTACTTTCTGAACTTATTTTTTTAATTTCTTTCCGAACTCTCTGTGGTCTTTGTAGGTATTAGATTAAAAAGCAATTTCAAACATGAATAAGAAATAACATATGCAGAAAGCTGCATTTCAGCTAGAATTAGCAATGTGAAGCACCTTTCTGTGGCTGTGGCTCCAGTCTGCCTGTTTCCCATGTAGCACAGAGCAAATGTGGCTGAGACCAACAGAGCCCTATTGCATTTTGAAGTAGTCTCTAGCACTCATTCCTTTCTCCATGAAGAACTACTTTTAAATGTTCCAGGAGGCTTTTCAGAAAAAATGGCATGTTCCTGTTCTGACTGCTTGTGTTTTTAGAGATGTCTCTTGCAGGTGTTTTTGCACCTACAACTTTGCATTGCCCAGATGCATTGCTCTCTTCTCCCACAGGTGGAATATGGCTGTTGCCCTTAGCTAGTGTCTTTGGACAGTAATGTATCAGCAAGGAGCAGATATCTCTAACGTGACTGGGTGAGGCTGAATTTTGGGTCAAGTGTTTCTTCAGAAGATGGCTCAAGAGTTGATAGGACTTAGGGGAGATGCAAGACCCCACCTACAACAACCTGTCCTCCGGCAGGAGAGCTGATGTGATACTGGCACCTGAGAGCCACGCCTGTGTCACCTTCTGCGCATGCTTTCCATGGCCAGAAAACTCTGTTTTATGAAGAAGTCTGTGAAATACGTGTGTGGGTCCAGGTGCAAGTCAGGTGTTCAGTTTGGTGCGTGCCAGAGAGCTGCTAAAGGGTTGGGATCAGGATGGTCCAAGCAGCAGCCAGTTCTGCTGTATATGCTCGTATGGACCTGTGAGAGCTGCAATTATAGGAAGTCACTGAACCATGGTTCTTCTATGTCTCCTGGTGGAATGGTAGGAGTGTAGGGGGCTGTTGGTCCCCCCAGCCCTATCAGCAGGGATGACCTGTGTCTTACCTGATGATTTTCTGGGCTTTGCGGGCAGATTCCCACACCTGCAAAATGGATTTCCTCTAAATGAAGCTCTGTTCTGAAACTGGCAATGCTGAAAGTTAAAATTAGCTTCTCCTTTATTACTAGGACATATTTTTAGGCCCTAATTCATGTCTCATGTGAACGCAGTCCTCCCACTCCCACATTGGGAGTACTGAACTGGAGTCTGAGGGCTGCGCATTACATTTTCCAGAAATAGATGCAACCCAAGATTTTGAATATTTACATTCTCTGCCTTTAAAAAAATGCACTTACTGGTTTAAGGTGCATATATGGGTTTAAAATAGTGAAAAACTAAAGTTTTCTTTAGTTTTAAAGCTGCTATCCTTTGGTTTTTTGTCGCTCCATCCTATTTTTATTTTGGTTGCATGAAGTGGAACTTACCTTAGTTTGCATCTAGATGCTGCAAGATGCAAAAAAATTCCACAGAATATAAGCTCAATTCCTATGAAAATATTTTGGATGTTTCCTGTCCTCTGCCCTCTCCTTTGGAGCTCCAGAACCTCCAAGCCCAGCTGCTGGTGTGAGCCCTGGTCCAGCAGCATTGCCTTCCTGTCAGAGCATCTGCAGCTGCTGTTCACAGGGTCATCTCTGCTAGAAATGTTCTCCTGGGAGCCCTGATGTGCAGCAGGGGCAGGGCCTGGCCTCCAGAGCAGCTTCCAGCTGGTGCCATCAGGCGGCAGTGAGGGGATGTTGGAGAAATTTGACCTGGCCGCAGCCAGGGTGGCAGAGCTGGCCGAGCAAGCTGGCAAGCCACGGGAAGGAGCTGCCTGTGATGCTGGAGCCCCTGTCCTGCAATGTACCCCTGCCCTGCAAGCCCAAAGCTCCTGTCCTGCTGTGTGACTCCCCCCCAGCATCCCTGGGGACACAGGCAAGCATGGCTGGGTCAGCACCAGTGGCTGTGAACAAGGAGTTCAGAGGAACCTTGCTCTTTTAAAACCTGCCCATGCCACTTAGGAAACTGTCCAGCAGGATGATGAACTCCACTGAGGAATGGAGTTTATTTACCATGGAAACACAGCCCCTGTTTCCATTAGGGCTGGTTCAAGGGGAGGGGACAGTCTTCACCTGCCTGCTGGTGCCCTGCCCTGCCCTCTCCAGTGCGGTGTGTTTTGTGTCTACCTCCAGGTGTTGAGGACCTGTCCTGAGTGTTTCTGGTTCATGCTGTGCAGGGAGACAGAGGGTGGCCTTGCAGCCTGCACCAGGAGTGCCCTTAGGTGTGCATGCCTCCCATCCGAAGGGTGTCTGAGCCCAGGGATTGCAGGGGTGGGCCCTCAAGGCCACATCAGAGCAGCCACAGGCTCCTGATGGAGAGTGCCCTGATCTTGGACATTGTCTATGACCATGTGTTCTTACCAGGGAGATCATTCCGAGGAGCAGAGAAGCAGGATTTTAGCAACCCCTCACGAGGGCTGTCCCAGCAGCTCAGCACTGGGCAGGGCAACCAAGTCAAGAAGACGCTGAGTACTGCCACTCCACAAATTACAAAAAGTGTAAAATATCTATGTATTGCCACCAAAGAGGGATGGATTTATGCATCACATAAAATCTGAAGTCATCGTTTTCTTTAAAGAAATAATAAAGTCTCTTATTCTATCAGCATACTCTGCAGACTAATGTAATCAATCCAATAACTACTATCTTGAAAAAGAGAAGAAAAAAAAAGTATATAGAGTTTGGAAAAGATCTGTTTCATACTGTTACATAAATAAGGCAAAAATAAATGAAACGTTTAGAAAATGCAAATCAAAACTCATCTTTGTTTTTATCTATTATTATGGGAGCTTGCAATAGGTAGGATTAGAAAATGATCACTGAGAAATATTGTTGGCATGCTGGATATTTCAAGTCACTGAGGACTCAGTTTAAAATAAAACCATCAGCTATATCAATATATGAATGGAGAGGAATCAGATATTTCTGCTACTGCAAAAAATTAATAATGTAAGTCATTAGCATTAGTGCAACTTGCTTCTCTTTCTAATTTACAGGCACATATCTAGATTAACTGTAAAATATTCCTGGTTTTAGGACACACTGTCCTCCATTGAATGCTTAGCCTGGAAAGGTTATTAACATTGAATGGGGACTGTTCTCTCAGGAGAGCTGCAGATAAAATGACCAGGGAAAGAAATAGCACAACTTCTCAAATTAGCATAATTAGTAATTATCTCTTAATAGCCCCACTTGGCTTTGGAGACTTGGCACTTGAAATTCCGCTTAAAGTTCAGTGAGGAAAAACAAATTTCACGCTGAAATGTCTCAATAACACAGCTGAGCTGCTGAGGTAATCGTCTGGTTTAGGTAAAGGAAAGGAGATGAACATATGGATAGGAAAGATCTTTGCTGTAAGCACTGTGTTTGTGTTTGCATATGTAAAGCACTCCAGGCTTAATGGTACAATTGCCACTTTCTCTAGGGGTGAGGGGAGGGCAGGAGGATGAGTGGGACTTTTCTCTCTTCTTTAGTGGAGAGAAACAGATGAAGATAATAAACTAAAATGAGCAAATCCCATTCATTTTACACTAGAATAGTGTAATTTCTTTTGCAATTCTAGCTGAAATAAAAAACCCAGAGACAGACAAGCCCAGCAGTGGATAGAAAAGCAGCCTTTATCATAGCCAGTGGCAGAACTGAAACCTTTCAAATGGGGACAGTTTTCCAACATTTAACTCAAGGTAAAATTGGATGAATAAGCACAGGCAGCCTGGTAACCCTAATTTTTTTTTTTCTTTCTGTGGCAGTGAAACAGATGGCTCTCTTAAGATGCTTTTGGCTGGGAAAGAACAAAAGCAGAAGAGAAGTATTTACCATTTTTTACACACCTAAAGCCCAGTCCTCTTTATCCTCAGGCAGAAAGCAATTTATCCCTCCATCCTGATGGAAACAAGCCTTTGTTATTAAGTAGGCACATTTTGATTTACGTGTTGCACAGCTGGTTGGAAGCTTTCCACTGGGAAACACATACACAATTGATAAGCCTTCCTCAACTAGTTTGAAATAGAAAAAGAAGTTGTTTCACTCTGCCCTCTTTGGCAATTCACGTTGGGCACCAACACTTCAGCAGTGGATTTATTGCAATGATGGTTTAGGGAGCTTTATTTTTAGTGTACGTTCATGTTTTGGTCTGGCTTTTGCAGAGGAGAGTCTGGGGTTTTTTGGGAGTTCTTTTGTTTTTTTTTTTTTAATGTGTGTTTGTTTGTTGGGGGGTGGGGTGGGTGTATATATATATATTTTTATATATTTTTATATATATATATATGTATATGTATATGTATATGTATACATATATGTATATGGACATATAAAAGCATGTATATTTTGAAGTGCCAGATTGCCATGTCCCAAAGGTGCAGGGTGTCAAGGGTTGCAGTGGTTCATGCCACACATGGCCCCTCCTGTGGTAGGGTCAGGTGCCCTCTAGAAGAGGCACTTTTTGTTCTGCCTGCAGAGTGAAGGACCCCTTGACTGCAGGGAAATTACTCTTTTGGTGCTGTGTCAACACATAAAATAGGAAAGATGAAGACAAACTAGTCAGAGGAGCTTGACAGCTGTTATAAAACTGATAGGCTGACACACTCATGGTCAGGGGAGGAACAGGTTTGGCTTAGAAACTCTAATTAAGGCTGGCCAGGGTCCATTAGCTCATCTTCACTAGTAGCTTTGCAACCTCACACCATATGTATCACCCTTTTTATACAGGCTTTAGGTGAGAAATATGATTAAGCAAGCTGCTATACTATGTTTCCAAGGCCCAGTCTCTGAAAGCAATTCAAATGCCACTATCAACCAACAAAATCCATTTCGAAATTCAGAAAGAGCATGAAAGCAAAGAGGGAGAAGGGAGAAAAGAAATGGAAGCAGATCAAAAGAGATGAAATGACATTTGAAAAGTATGGAAATGAGAAGAGTATTGAGACTGAATTAATTGCAAAAAAATCCTAAAAGATGCAGAAATCCAGCAGGTCTGATGTAAATATTTGCAGGCTGACAGAAAGCAGGGAAATGGGCCAGTATCATGATGAAACGAACACATTTCTTCCTGTTCCCCCCAACCAGTCCTACTCCCAAATGTGCACTTGACAAATAAATTAGGCTCAAGCACCGACAGTGGAGAGAACGCAGAGGAATATTCTGATGGACACCTGAGATATCTCCTGATAGACTGTACGTGGGCAGCTGCTGAGAACAAAATGCTACAAAAGAAAAATACCCACTCCCTGACAAGCCTCTTTGTTGAGTGATTGATATGCTTCTGCTTTCCTCCTTCTCTATAATATTGGGCATGTGAGCTGCTGCTTTGAGGCCAGAACTATTAAAAAATAATCATCTGTGAACACTAGCTTGACTTTTTTTCCCCAAAGCATGTAGCTGTAGGTACTGAGTGTTGATTTTTCTTGATACCTCAGACTAGATTTTTTAGGGCAAATTTTTCAGAACAGATCTTTTGTCATTTTGCTCCTAAATTTCATCCCAAGAAATATAGTAGAACCAGTTGGATAGTCACATGTGTCTTGTTTGCTTGCAAAGCTCACTAGAAAGATGATCTTGTTAAATTCAAGAGCCCTGAGCTTGATTTCTGGCTCTGCTGCTGTTGTTTCTGTGACTGTGGCAATCTGCTTGCCTCCCCTCTGCACTGGGTCTGCCAGGACAGACAGAGTAACTGTCATCACTGTTATTTCTAATCTCTTAGAGCTGTGAGCCCTTTAGGGACCATTAAATTATGCCTGGGATGATGTGATCCTGATCTGATTTGGGATCTCCTGGTTGCTGTGGTAAAAGAAATATTCCTATGGCATTAAGTGTTATTTTTAGGCATTGCAGAAGCTGCAACCTGCAGGTGAACTTCCAGAGGCTCCTTCTGTGACATTAGGTCTTGTCAGACAGCAATTAATTATTTGGCCTAACTCTGTGATTCTTGGTAAACCTTAGTGAGGTGGTTAAAGGGCATTTCTATTCTGCTAAAACCAATGCTAGAGAGGAATGCTCAGCAGTTCAGTCAGGATTGGACCTTTAAAATTGGACAGTGTGAAGAAGAGAAACATGCAAAAAATAACTGAGCAGAAAAATGCCTGAATTCATTCCCTTAAAAAATGTCATTGGGTTATACTGACTTCATAGGTAGCATTAATTGTGTCAAGCTGGTGATCTGCTGCCTTGTTGCTTTTTTTTCTTTCCCTTTACAATTTTTGGAACCGCCTTTTTTGGCTATTTCTTGAATTGCTGGTAATTCAGAACAGAGAATGAATAAGAACATATTGTGTATTATATTTGTATTGCTTTCAAACAGAGTTAAGCATAACCTGTATATATAGATCATGGCAAGGAAATATCAGTAATTTTCAATGGAAGAGTAAAATGGACAATCTATCAGGCCTATTCTCCTTCCTTTAATAAAAGTAGGTCAATGTAGGTTTTTATGCTGTTCACATTAGTGTCATTCATTTTAGCTTTCCTAATAAAAGTGAATGGCCGGTTGAGCATTACTGAAAGAGCATATCAGAAAAGAAATTAGAAAAAGAAAAATGGGTAAAGAAACATTACCGAAAGTAAAGCCCCACATCACAGGGATGTTCCTATAAAATTTGTTAAATAACGTCAACTCACACCCTGGTTTTGAAACTCCCATTTCTAAATGACTAAAGCACGAATGAACTGGAACATGAGAAAAAATATATCTTCTGTACTTGTTTAGCTTCAGATCAGCTATTAAAAACTCAGGAGATGCTGACAGTGGGCTTCATCAGTCCTGTCATGATTCTCATTTAACTCTTGAAGTGTTTACCAGGTCGTTGAGAATGCCATGATCTGCTCTGGCCTCTGCAGTTCTACTTTAGCTGTGACTTGCTGGTTTGGTTCCTATTAATTTTCATTTGCCAGGTGCCTGCCTGAGGGGATCTTTAGTGGCACAAGGAATGCTGGGTGGTGATTATAAGATAAAGACAGGGAGAATGTTATTTTATCTGCTGCTACCAGCATAAGGCTGTTTATTGAAGCAGATCAAAGAAGTAACATGCATACACATATGCACACACATAAATCCCATTGCATTTCTTTAATTTGCCTTTTACAGATTTTAATAATATTGCAAATTTTCATGTAGTTAAGAAACAATCACTTTAATATTTCTCATACAGAACCTTGGAATGTGGTGAATGAGAAGAGAAGGACTCAGGATTCTTTTTATTTGCTTTTCAGCTTTTATATGAGGCATAGGCTATGCTTTCATATCTTTCCTGAAAGAGTAAAAACCTTTCAAAACCCTTCAGAAAGGGTGGAAAAGTTGTTCAGCTTTAAACAAAAAAAGCACACGGATTTCCTTCATATCCTGCACCTTAAGTCTCTCATTTTTTCATAGCCATTTCCTAATAATACTTGAAAGAGACCATTTTAATGTGTGCCTTGAACTAGTTCATGTTAAAATTCTGCATCTATCATTACAGCACTTGAGGAACCATTATTTTTTAGTGCGTTTGTTTTAGACTCTTTCCAGGATCTTGTGAACAGTCCCAGTCTCAGATCACAAGTTCTGTTTGGGTTGTAGTCTGGAATTGCTGGAGGATGTGGGAAGCCTTTTGGTGTCTTCCTTATCCCTTCAATGTCGTCCTAAACCATCCTAGGCTTCAAAAAAAAAAAAAAAAAAAAAAAAGCACCCTATGAGAAGAAAAAAAAA